>CAKNYM010039540.1:0-10167 GCA_932195095.1 Andricus curvator
ATTGGATTGGATTGGATTGGATTGGATTGGATTGGATTGGATTGGATATTTCAGAGTTTCAAGAAAGAGCCAAAATTTCCTTTTTAAGTTTCGAACTATCATTAAAAACCTTTATCATTTTTTAGGGATTCGTAGGGCATAAAGGGAGAAGTGAGGGGAAACCCTACTAACAACTTACAACTCGCAGCTCACAACGCACAACTCACAATGGGAGGGGAAGTCGAGGAAGTAAGGGGAAATTATAAGGTAAGTAGGGAAAATGAGGGAGAAGTAGGGAAATCAAGGGTGGTAAGTAGCGGAAATGAGGGGAAGCGAAAGTAGGAGAAGGGGTGGGAATTGAGGGAAGGGGAAGTGAGGGAAGCAGAACTAGGCGAAGTGATGGGAAATGTGGGGATGTGAGGAGAGGGAGAAATAGATGAAGAGGAAGTTGAGCAAGGGAGAGGAAGTGGAAGTGGGGGTTGAAGTGTGAGGAGGGGAAGTAGGGAGAGGGAGGAAGAGTAGGGGAAAATAGGTGGAGTAGGGAAGGGAAAATATGGGAGGGGGACGTTTGAACGACTTATTTACGACTTAATGGGCTATGAAAGCATTTTTTGTAGTCGCAAGACGCCTAATTTGACTTTTTTTTTTAAGTAGACTTCTAATTATAGATCGGCATCAGGAGTTGGATTGGATGGAAATGGATCAGAATGGATTAAAGAGGATTGGATGGGATTGGATATTTCAAAGTTTTAAGAAAGACTCAATTATCTTTCAAAATCTTTATCATGTTTAGGGTTTCATAGACCCGGGCAGAAACCCTTACAGTTTCCGTCTGGTGGCCATCCGCCGTCCATTTGTCGTACATTTTCCCCATGAGGGGAAGTGAGATCAAAGATTAGGAAGGGAAGTGAGGGAAGTGAGGAGAAGGTAAATAATAGGAATTATGGATGGGAAATGAGAGGAAGTTAAGGAAAATTATCGAAGGAGAAGTAGTGGAAATTAGGGGAGGGAAAGAAGCGGAAGTGAGGGAAGGGAGAGTAAGAGCAAACGATGGGAAATGAGGGGAGGGGGTATGGTTAGAGAAAATGAGAGGAACTGATATCTGTGAAAAAAGATTTTTCTTTCGATCACTCCAGTAGCTTAGTGGTAAGAGCACCCGACCAGCAATCGGTAGACCTGTGGTTCGATTCCCAGTGGAGCAAAACGGAGGGTTGTTTTTTCACTGATAAAATTCAATTTATAAATTTTATAAAAACGTAAAATTCTGAATTTCTATTTCTATTTCAGAAATTCAAGGTCTTTTACACAAGGATATGTGGAAATCGGTGAAAACAGCCCTCGTGCTAAAAAGATGGATCGGTCTCAAGAGTTGGGCCATTAGCTTGATTGGGATCTGAGTTTGTGAGCTGGATTGTCGTAGGAATAAGTTTTGAAAATGCAACATTTGAGTGGGTGGAGTTATGAGAGGAGAACGTTTGGCTCGATATACGCTGGCAGTGTACAGAGCGTAACGTAAGATTGCGTGACTTTCCTGGAAAGCCAACGAGATTCGCAAAACGGAAGTGATGGATTTCAAGATAGGGGACGTCCAAAAACTACGTCACCAATTCGACCCCCCCCCCACCCCCCTCACACACACACTTAAGTATAGATACCATATTGTATTCCATATGATTAATTTTCTACCAAAAGAAATAAATTTTCAATGAAAGAGTTGAGTTTTCAAGCTAAAAAGTCGAATTTTTTAGAAAACAGTTTACTTTTAAGCCCGGAAAGACGAATTTTTAATTCAGAAAAATGATTTTTTAACAAAACAAATAAACTTTTAATGAACAAAAAAATTAATTTTAGATCAAACAGTTGCATTAACAACAAAATAGTTGAACATTCAAGCAAAGGAAAAGAATTTTCAACCCTCAAAGTTGAATTTTCAACAGAGAAATTTTCTAACAAAAACATGCATTTTCAGTCCATAAAAGATGAATTTTTAGTCCAAAAAGACGAATTTTCTTTCCGAAAAAACGAATATTTAACACATTAGTTCAATTTGTTACAAAATAAATTTTCAACAAAATTGTTTAATTTACAACGGAATGATTAAATTATCAAAAAAATAGTTAAATTGTCAATTAAAATTATGAATCTTCAACAAAAAAATGCATTTTTAACAAGAAAGATTTTAAATCAAAAACAGTTGGATTCATCCAAAAGATACCAATTTTCAACATAATACTTGAATTCTCAACCAAAACAAATTTATTTTTAACAAAAAGTTGCATTTATAACCGAAAAAGATCAAATTTCTTCAAAAGGAGATAAATTTTTAAGCCAATAAGATGAATTTTCTACAAAACCGCTGCATTTTCCACCTGAAAATACAAATTTTTAACCATAAAGTTTATTTTCAACCAGTTTAATTTTAAACTAAAAACGATTAATTTTCAATCAAAAATTGAATAGTTAAATTTGAAAATGAACAAATTAATTTTTAACCTAAGAAAAAACGTATTTTCAACGAAATAGTTGAATTTTTAATCAAAGTGTTGAATTTGCATCTAAAGACGATCAATTTTGAACTAAAAATCGACGAGTTAAATTTTCGGTTAAAAAATTAATTTTCAACAAAATAATTACATCTTCAAAAGTAAAATGAATGTTCAAAAAAGTGGTTCAGCTTTAAACCCAGTATTTGAATAAATTTTCAAACAAAAATAAAATCGTAAATTTTTAGTGAAAAGAATTAATTTTCAAGAAAAAATCGAATTTTCATCAAAATAGTTGAATCTTCGATCAAATAGTAGAATTTTTAAACAAAAAGTTACATTTTTAACCAAAAAAGATTAAATTTCTTCAAAAAGAGATCAATTTTTAAAAGCAATGAGATGCATTTTCTACAAAAAAAACTGAATTTTTCACCTGAAAATATGAATTTTTAACCATAAAGTTAATTTACAATAAAACAGTTTAATTTTAAACTGAAAACAATCAATTTTCAATCAAAAATGGAATAGGTAAATTTGAAAATGAAAAAATTAAATTTTATCCCAAGAAAAAACGTATTTTCAACGAAATATTATATTATTTTCATCTAAAGACGATCAATTTTGAACTAAAATTCGAAGAGTTAAATTTTCTGTTAAAAAAAATAATTTTTCACAAAATAGCTACATCTTCAAAAGTAAAATGAATGTTTAAAAAAGTAGTTCAACTTTTAACCAAGTAGTTGAGTTTTCAAATAAAAACGATCAATTTTCAACCAAAAATAGAATAGTTAAAAGAATTAATTTTCAACCAAAAAAAAAAATCGAATTTTCAACAAAATAGTTGAATCTTCGATCAAATAAGAGAATTTTTAACCAAAAGAGATGAATCCTGGACTAAAAATATAATAGTAGACTTTTGCACTAATAAGAAAAAAAAATTTCAAAAACTTTCAAGGAATGAAAAATTTTTCTTGGTTGAAAATTCATTAGAATTATTTCTTGATTGAAATATCAACTTTTATATTTTTCGTTGGAAATAATTTTTTTTATTGAAATTTCAACTGTGTTCTACAAAATTCTTCTTTTTGTCTTGAAAATTCAACTATTTGTTTCAAAATGCAACTGTTTTTCGTTAAAGTTTAATTTTTTTTGTTTAAGAATACGACCAATTGATTAAAAAATTATCTTTTTAGGTTGAAAATTCCACGATGTTGATAAAAACTAATGTCTTTTTTTTTCGAAAATTCAACTGTTTTATTGAAAATAATTTTTTTTATAGAAAATTCGTCTCACTGGATTGAATATTCATATTTTTTGGTAAAAAAGTTCTTAGTTAAAAATTCATCTATCTTGATAGAAAAATCATCTTTTTGGTTGCGTGTTGAACTTTTTTCTCGAAAATTCATCTCTTTGGTTGAAAATTTTACTATTCATTAAAAATTCGTTTTTTTGGTTAAGAATTTTTTTTCATCTAAAAATGTAACTATTCCATTTTTAATTGAAAATTGGTCTTATCTAGTTGAAAATTCAACTGCTCTGTTGAAAATTGAACTACTTTGTTAAAAATTAAACTATTTATTTGAAAAATTAAATACTTGGTAAACAAAATTTTTTGTTAAAAATTAATTTTTTAAACTGAAAATGTAACTATTCCATTTTTTGTTGAAAATTTATTTTTCTTAGTTGAAAATTTATCTTTCTTAGTAATGCGTCTTTCCGGCTTCAAACTTCAACCATTTTATTGTAAATTGATATATTTTGTTTAAAATTCGTCTTTTTGGTTGGAAATTGAACTATTTGGTTAAATTTTTTTTTTAATTAAAATACTGGGTTAAAAGTTGAACTGCTTTCTTAAAAACTCATTTAGTTAAGATTCGCCACCTTGGTTGAAAAATTAACTTTTTTGTTGAAAATTCTTTTTTCTTTAATTAAACATAAGTTTTTTTGTTTAAAAATTTAACTATACTATTTATGGTTGAAAATTTATCCTTTATTATTTGAAAAATCAACTCTTTTCTAGAGAATTCATGTATTTTGTTGAAAATTTGTCTTTTGGTTAGAAAATTAATCTTTTTTCTTGAAAATTCATCTTTTTGAATAAAAATTCGTCTTTTTTGGTTGAAAATAATCCTTTTTGTTGAAAATTCAACTGTCTATAAAAAAAAGTCGTCTTTTCAGCTTAAAAATTTAATTATTTGTTTAAAAGTTAAACTACTATGTTAAAAATTCATTTTTTCAAGATTCACCTCTTTGGTTGAAAAATTAACTTTTTTGTTGGAAATTTATTTTTTTTTATTAAAAACAAATTTTTCATTTGAAATTTATCCTTTTCAAGTTGAAAAATCATCTATTTTGTAGAAAATTGAAAAATCAAAAATTTCTGTAAAACAACAGAATTTTTAAGAAAAATTGAAAATTGTTGAAAATTATCTTTTGGACTAAAAATTGGTATTTTTTGGATGAATTAAACTAGTTGAAAATTCATTTTTTTTTAGAATTAATTTTTTAAGCTGAAAATTTATCGATTACATTTTTGTTTCAAAAAATTTCTTTTTTATTTAAGATTTTTTTTTTTTGAGCTTTTTGAAGATTTCTTGACTTTTCATTGAAAATAATGTGTGCTAGAGCGTATGAGTGGCTCTCGTGGAATTCGCAAATATTTTGCGTTCCGCTAAAATAAAGCGGTAAGTGCGTCAGCATGCTGATTGCTGCAACATCCCCAAGTTCGTAATAGATAAAGATAAAGCTCAAGCTCCAGTTCAACCAAAAAGGACGAATTCTCAACAAAAAGTTGAATCCTCAACCAAAAAAATTTTTTATTTTAACCAAATTGTTGAATTTTTAAGCCAAAAAGACGAATTTTTTACAAAACAGTTGAATTCTCAACCAAAAAGGATAAATTTTAAACAAAAATATTACATTTTCAAACAAAAAATATTAAATCTGAGCATAGAAAATTCATTTTACGAAAAAGAAACAATTTTTTAACATAACACATCAATTATCAACCAAATATAAATAAATAATAAATAATAATAATAATGAAATAATAATAAAAAATATAAATAAATCCATTTTCATCCAATTCGAAAAATTTTTAATTGAAAAAGAATTCCCAAAAAGATGAATTTTGTACAAAAAAAGAATACTTTTCAATCAAAAATTTGTATTTTTAACCATAGAAGATGATATTTACTGGCTCAGAAAGAAATTTTGTTTGGCCGTGTACCGAACTTTCGGTAAAAATTATTAACTTTCAATAAAAAAATTAATTTTCTACCAAAACTATGAATTTTTTTAAGTTGATTTTCTAGAAAATTGTTGAATTTTAGAGCAAACAAAACTTCTACAAAACAGTTGAATTTTCAACCATAAAACGAATTTTCAACCAAAAAGTTAAATTTTTAGCACTAAAAAAGATTGGTTTTCAAACGAAAATGGAGTGGCTCAATTTTTAGTCAAAACATTAATTCTACCCAAAAAAGCCGAATTTGTAACAAAAAAATTTATTTGAACCAAAAAAAAAAAATAATTTTCAGCAAAAAAGGTTAATTCTCTACGAACAAAAGAATACTTTTTAACCAAACAGTTGCACTATTAACCAAAAAAGATTACATTTCTATCAAAAGAGATGAATTTTCTACAAAATATGTAAATTTTCAACGAAAAAGTTAATTTTCTACTAAATTGTTGAATTTAAATCCAAACAAAATGAAATTTTCTACCAAAAGTTGAATTTTCAACCAAAAAGTGAATTTTTTGACCCAAAAGTTGAATTTTTAACACCAAAATAGATTAATTTTTAATTAAAAATAAAATTAATTAATTTTCAGTCAAAAAATTAATTTTTACAAAAAAAAACGATTTTTTACTTAAAAACATGAATTTTCTACGAGAAAGAATACTTTTTAACCAAACAGTTCCAATTTTTAACAAAAAATATTAAATTTCTACCAAAAGGGATGAATCTTCTGCAAAACATTTAAATTGTTAACAAAAAAGTTAATTTTCACAAAAAAAGTTAATTTTTAACCAAATAGTTAATCCTTGACAAGAAAATGTTGTTTTTTTTCAATCCAATTATTGTTGATTTTCTAAGCCAAAAAGACGAATTTTCTACAAGTTTAATTTTAAACACGAAAACTTGAATTAAAATTTAAAAAAAAACGAATTTTTAACAAAAAAGATGAATTTTCTACGAAAAAAAAAAAAACACTTTTCACAACCAAACTGTTGCATTTTTCACCGAAAAAGTTTGAATTTCTACTAAAAGAGATGAAGTTTCTTAAAAACAATTGAATTTCAACAACAAAAGTTAGCTTTCACAAAAAAAGTTGATTTTCAACCAAATAGTTGAGTCCTCGACAAGAAAATGTTTTTTTTTTCTATCCAATTATTGTTGATTTTTTAAGCCAAGAAGACGAATTTTCTACCAAACAGTTAAATTTTAAACCCAAAAATATGAATTTTCAAGAAAAAGTTAATTTTCTGCTAAGATGTTAAGTTTTAAAGCAAAAAAATCTACAAAACATTTCAATTTTCAACCAAATAGTGAATTTTCAACCAAAAAGTTGAATTTTCAGCACTAAAAAAGATTGGTTTTCAACCGAAAATGAAATTGTTAAATTTTAAGTACAAAAATTAATTTTAACCGAAAAAAAACTAATTTTTAGCAAAAAAGATTAATTCTCTACGAAAAAGAATACTTTTCAAACAGACAGTTGCATTTTTAACCAAAAACGATGAAATTTAAACACAAAAAGATAATGTTTCGGAAAAACAATTGAATTTTTATCTAAAAAAGTGATTTTCAGGAAAAAAGTTAATTTTCACCCAAATAGTTGAATTCAAATAGTTGAAGTTTCGACTAAAAAACAATTTTAACAAAAAATTTAATTTTCTACCCAATTGTTGGATTTTAAAGCCAAACAAAATGAAAATTTCCACAAAACCGTTGAATTTTCAACCAAAATGTGATTTTTAAACAAAAAACTTTAATTTTTAACCCTAAAAAAGATTAAATTTCAACTGAAAATGAAACGATGCAATTTTTAGTCAAAAAATTAAATTGACAAAAAAAAGCCGAATTTTTAACAAAATGACATTTTCTACAAAACAGTTGAATTTAAAAAAAAGTGAATTTTCAACCCAAAAGTTGAATTTTTAATACTAAAGTAGATTAGTATTCAACTAAAAGCGAAATGGTTCAATTTTCAGTCAAAAAATTAATTTTTACAAAAAAAAAAAACATTTTTTCCTAAAAAAGATGAATTTTTTACGAAAAAGAATACTTTTGAACCAAATAGTTGCATTTTTCACTAAAAAAGATTAAATTTCTACCCAAAGGGATGAAGTTTCTGCAAAAAAACTGAATTTCAACAAAAAAGTTCATTTTTAAAAAAAAGTTCATTTTCAACCAAATAGTTGAATCCTCGACCAAAAAAGTTCTTCTCTTCAACCCAGTTGTTGAATTTTTAAGCCAAAGAGATGAATTTTCTAGCAAACCGTTTAATTTGAAACACGCAAATATGATTTAATTTAAACCAAAAAAAAAGAATTTTTACCCAAAAAGATTTTTACCAAAAATGATAAATTCTCTACGAAGAAAGAATACTTTTCAACAAAATAGTGGCATTTTTAAACAAAAAAGACGATATTTCTACCAAAATAATTTTTCAACCAAAAATGGAATAGTTAAATATTCAGTCGAAAAATGTAATTTAACAACAACAAAAATTTCCCAAAAGAAAAATGAATTCTGTACAAAAAAAAAAAATACTTTTCAATCAAAAATTTGTATTTTTAACCATAGAAGATGATATTTCTACCAAAGAGACGAAGTTTATACAAAAAAATATAATTTTCAACAAAAAAATTAATTTTCTACCAAATTGTTGAAATTTTAAGCCAAAAAAATTCTACAAAACAGTTGAATTTTCAACTACAATTTGAATTTTCAAGCAAAATTTGAATTTTCAACACTAAAATAGATTAATTTTCCACCGAAAATAGAATAGTCAAATTTTTAGGAAAAAAACGAATTTTTACAAAAACAGATGAACTCTCTACGAAAAAAAATTCTTTTCTACAAAACAGCGGTATTTAAAAAAAAGGACGAAATTTCTTCCAAAAGGGCTGAATTTTCCACAAAACAATTAAATTTTTAAAAAAGGTGATTTTCAGGAAAAAATGTTCATTTTCAACCAAATAGTGGAATATTTGACCAAAAAAGAATACTTTTGAACCGATCGGTTGCATTTCTAATTTAAAAAAAAAAGAAATTTTCATAAAAAAAGATGAAGCGTCTACAAAACAATTGAAATTGCAACAAAAAAGTTTATTTCCTACCAAATTCTTCAATTATAAAGCTGGAAAAAAATGTCTACAAAACTGTTGCATTTTCAACCGAAAAGTTAAATTTTCAAAACTAAAAAAAAAATTATTTTCAACCGAAAATTGAATAGTTAAGTTTTTAGTCAAAGAAATTAATTTTAACCAATAAAAAACTCATTTAAACCAATAAAGATGAATCCTCTACGAAAAAAGAATACTTTTAAAAAACAGGGGCATTTTTAACAAAAAAAGATCAAATTTCCACCAAAAGAGATAAATTTTCTACAAAATAAGTTCGATTTTAACCTTTTCTTTGAAAGCTAAGTTCAATTGTTAACTTTTTTAAGTATAAAATCATTCAGTTCACAATTCGTAATTCTAAAATATTTTACTTTTAAACATTTAATTGAAAGTTTAATCTTCTTTGTATAAAAATTCGACCTTTCGTTGCAAATGCATCTTTTTAGGTTGAAAATTCAACTAATTGTTTGATAATTCCATTATTTGGTTAAAAATTTAATTAATTATTTTGTTTAATATTTAATTAATTAATTAGTTGTATATATAATAAATTATTTTGTTGAATATTTAATTATGTTGTTCAAAATTTACCTATTTTCTTAAAAACTCATATTTTCGACGAAAATTCAACTTTTTTGTTGAACATTCACCTTTTTCAATAAAAAATTCGTCTATTTGGATTGGCAATTCATCTTTCAGGAGAAAATAAGTCATCTTTTTTGGTTGAAAGTTAATTTTTCAAATTGAAAAGTCTACTTTTATATTTTTGGTTCAGAATTAATTTCTTTTGGTTTAGAAATTTAGCTATTTTGTCAAACATTCGTCTTTTTTTATAGAAAATTTGTCCTTCTAGATTAAAAATTGATCTCATGGTAGAAAAGTCATTTTTTCTTCTTGGAATTTAAATATTTTTAATTAAAAAATATACTATTATATTTTTGGTTCAAAATTAATTCTTTTTGGTTAAAAATTCTACTATTTGGTTGAAAATTTAATTATTTTGTTGAAAATTCTCCTATTTTCAGTCTGTCACGTGACCAATTATTAAATGTTATTTTATTCAGCGGCTTTATAATTAAAAAAATGAATACATTGTTCTAAAATTTTGGAAAATAGTTCAAAATATATAAGGGTTTGTCTCGCCCATGTGAGTTTTTATTTTGTTTGAATAATGCAATATTTTTAATTCTATTTCAGCTAGGGCTCTAAAGCCCTGTGCTCACTTACATTCCACAATGAAAATTAATAAAACTGCACTATCGAAACAAAATAAAAACTCAAATTGGCCAGACAGACGTGCCCTCAAATATTTTGAACCATTTCCCAAAATTTTGACTCAATATTTTCATTT
>CAKNYM010039541.1:0-24522 GCA_932195095.1 Andricus curvator
ATGCAAAATATCAGACCAAAATATTCAACCGTGCGGCCGGAAACTGGTATTCCTTTTTATAACGCTGATAAATCCCCTTAAGTTCGACCTGGCGCCGGAGCGAATCATACCTGGTTATGCAATTTTCGGTCAGTCACTCTTACAGGGAATGGAGCTTTTGTCTTTTTTTTCGTATTTCCAATGTACTAGTACTTTTTTAGCATATTAAACTTAAAAATATTAAAATCTGGCAGTTTTACGCATTACTTGAATTTTTGTCTCAAATTTTTTATAAATCTTCGTCTCTGTATTCCAAAACCAATAAAGCATCCAAATAGTAAGCAATCATAACTGGAAACAATTTTAATACCTGAATATTATTATAAAGTGATATTTGAAAAAATATACATAGTCTGGAAAATGTCAGTAGCAGTCTCAAAAAGTCGCATTTGTCTTCCCTGTACTGTAATGTTTGCGACCGAAGAAATCATTTTCAAGACCTTTCATACCATATTTCTTTCTCCTGTTCAGCATAATAAGAGACTTCATTGATTTTTTAATCGCCCTCTTTCACTTAGGAAAGATAACTGGTCGGTTTATTGTTGAGGCTTTTGCAGCCCTTAATTTTTCGTAAATGATGGATGTTGGCTCGTTGTCGTACGGCTTTTCAAAAGCTTGCAGCAGACACTCGAACTCATACAGCGACCTGCAAGCTTCAATTGTACACAAGATTAAACAACGCGATGAAAACTGAAAGCCATTAGGTGAATTTACCGAGAAAAGTGATCCTTTTTTTTTAAGCACCATACGAATCCTTAACAGTGGAATGCTTGTTAGGCCACACCGAGATATAATAAAAGTCACTTTGCCTGCGTACAATTCACGTTTTATTAATAATTTCAAATCTGTAAAATTATATTTGTGAATTCCAAATCTCAATTTTATATCAATGACCCTATTTAGGCTGTGAGCACTAAGCTCAAAAGAATTGATCGACAATAAATTTTATTTTTTCACATAATAGTATTTATGGAGCAAAATTAGGCAATTAAATTTCGAGATTTTTATTGTAATATTTAATAATTCCCAAGTATCTTAATTGTTAATGTAAATTCCACGGTTTCAAAATTAATTAAATTATATTGAAATAAAATTGTATGTTCTGGCAGATCCTATATATTGAAACTTTTTTCTTCTATCTACTCTTTCTTGGAAAATGTTGCCTCAAGGATAACCAGTTTTACTGGAGCTATGAAAAATCTTGAGTCATATTTTTTTCTTTTATTTCTAAGGGTATTCGCCCGTTCACGACACCGGAAGGCAGCGAATAGTTCCAGTGGCGGTAGTATGGGGAACGAAGGCCCGGAAGGATTCGATCCCTATCGATCACGGTCGCCACTTACGGAGGAAGGATATGCCGAGAAACTTCGTCTACTCAGGGAAGCTGCATCCGTTCCTATGGAGAGATGGAGAGCTCCAACGGTTTTAGCGTGGCTGGAAGTGGCACTTGGGATGCCTCAATATGGGCCGCGATGTGCTGAAAATGTCAAATCTGGCAAGGTAATATTTTAGCAGCACAAATTGATAAAATTATAAATTTATTACATCAGTTGAAATTCAACGGCTAAATTAAAATTAAAATTGTTTTCTCAAATTCATTATGGCTGCAAATTTTATATCTCTCAATTATTTCAGATTTTTTTATGTACCTGAATGTAAAGATTAATTTCACTCCTCTAAATTTGATAATCTAATGAGAAAAACCGACGAGTTTAAAAGTGTGAAAGATTACAGGGATTTCAATTACTAATTGCAATTACTGTATTGGCTTTCAAGGGATTACAAGGTATATTTCACTAGATTTTTGAATTCCGAAGAATATTCAAAGTTCAGAAAATTCTATCACTGGATATGCTTTCATCAGATTTGTAGAGTGTGCACATTTAATCCTTAGAAATTGTAATGAAATATAAATAAAAAATGTGAATCAAAATGAATTTCAGGTTTTGCTCGAATTGAGTGATGCTGAGTTAGAGGTGGGTCTGGGGGTGACCCACCCTCTACACAGGAAAAAGTTAAGACTGGCGATCGAAGAACATCGGCAACCGAATCTCGTTCGATATCCTTGTATCGCACAACTAGGACACACTTGGGTCAGTTCTGAGTGGCTGCCCGACCTTGGACTTGCTCAATATTCAGAAAGTTTTGCCACTAATATGGTAGATGCGCGCATGTTGGATCACCTTAGCAAAAAAGAACTTGAAAAGCTTCTTGGCGTGACGAGAAAGTTTCATCAAGCAAGTATAGTTCATGGGATTCATTTGCTTCGCATGCTCAACTATGATCGGCAGGTAAGTCAGTAAAAATTCGAAACCCATCAATTTTCCACCTTTACCTATGCTACAGTAGGAAAAAAATTAGGGAATATTTCTTAAATTGATCATATTTCTTAAAAATAGTATTGCACATTTATAGTAACAATAAGTGATAATATAATCATCTTTAAGGCTCTAGCGGTTAGGAGGCATAATTGCGAACAAATCAACATTGATCCTCTGGTTTGGACGAATCAGAGGTTCATTCGGTGGGCGCGAAGTATCGACCTGACTGAGTACGCCGACAATCTAAAAGGTAAGATTTTCTGAAAACTTATTAGTCAGAAAAAATGTTTTTTAAATTTGTTACTTTTTGTTCATGAAAATTCTTCGAAATGTAATCTTGAAACTTAAATCACTTTCGATTTAATCTTTCATCTTTATACTTCCATCAGTTCCATCTGCATATTAAAAAGCACAGATGCAAATGTTTTAATATAATATTTTATTTCAAAAGTTAAAAACTGAAATCAGTATTCTCACGGTGAAAGAGCATATAACTCAATTAGAAATGTGAAGGAAAGTCAAAAGTTATATCCTAAAAGTTATCCATGTAATTGCGTCACGAAATTTAGACCCGATTACGAGTTTTTATCGTATCATTCCCGAGATGTTTCAACACTCTGAAATTTTGCAATCAAAAGACACGTTGCATTTCTCCGCAATAATTGTAAGGGAGATAAGTTTTTTAATTAGTTACGATTATTTCTTCAAATTCGAACTTATTGATTTTAATCATTGAAAGATATACCAATATGAAAACAAATTTACAGAGTTAAGTCTTATCGACGTTAGTGAGTTAGAATTACAATTTTCATCGAACTATTGAAAATTCAGAAATTTCAAAATGAAATCGCATACAAGAGACAATGCAACTTAAACCGTTAAGAATGGAATACTTAAAAATTCCAAACCTTGAGACTTGCATTAGTCAACAAACTATATTGTATAGCAAGTATAGACTACAGTTTTAAACAATATATATATTTTTTAATATTTAAGGTTTTTACACCGAGGATCAATCTAAATGATAAAAAATAGGTACAAAAAACTTCAGCGTTTACATTTATCTCTAAAAAAGATGGTTACGAAATTATGGCAATACAGCCATGCCTCTTATAATCTTTCGAAGTAGTATCCCCTAGTCCCCTGCATCAAGTGAACTTCTTCATACTTGGAAGTCGTCCATATATAACGATGGGCACACGGCTTAACTACTATTGAATTGAAAATATTGAAATGTAAAACTAGAAATCTATCAATATGTTGAAAAAATATTTGTATGTATAGAGAACTAAATTATTTACAGATTCTGGGGTACATGGTGCATTGGTGGTTTTAGAGCCTTCTTTCACTGGAGATACGATGGCGACGGCTTTAGGAATTCCTCCTGCAAAGCATATGATTCGACGACACCTCACAGCCGAGCTAGATGGTCTTGTGCTTCCAGCAAGGTACTCAGTCTACTGTCATCCAGATGCCACGCTGGAGAACGTTCACTAATCAACGTGTTTTATATTACCCCAGTTCCCCTTCAAAATCAGCAAAATAATCGAATCTACGAACTTAACTTTATCATTTTGATCCACAGTGGCAAGTAACACTCATTTTTGCACCCCTGCTTAAATATAAATAAAAATACAGTACGAGAATAATGCTGCACTTTGCATTAACTTTAAGTAGACAATGCAACAAACAAAATGAAAATGCATCATCAATTGTTTTTTTGAGTCAATAATAGTACATTGTTAACCGAGTGGGGAACTGACTGGCCCCCCACTTGGTTAACATGTTATTTTCTTTACATACCGCGAAAGGGAATGCGATTTCGGGGCCTAGCGCGAAACAGCAAAAGTGATCTGTTCCAAGATCGGTTGATGCAACCACGAAAATATGGACTTAAAGGTACTCCATTGTTCGCATCCAGTCCCTTGACCCGCTCGTTAAAGGCCTATTGTTCCGCCCGAGTCGAGTCCTGGCATTGAGGTTAAAAGTCTAATATTTCCAAACTTTCCCATCACTAGTGTGGAAAAGTAAGTTTTATCAAACGCAATCATCATTGATCATGGAATCTATCGCTTTTACTCTTTCGCACCAGGGTCCCAAAATCGCATTTCCGGCGCGGGTATTAAAGAAAAACTTTTGTTTGTTGTATTTTTTCGTATTAACCAAATTTTTGTTGATTCAAACAAAAGTTTTGTGGAAAAAATATCAAGAAAACTTTTTTTTTGTCTGAAGAAATATTTTTCTCAGTGTGATCTCTAATTTATTCAGGATTCAGACAGTACAAAAGTATTTAACTTTTTTTCAACATAAATATTTTGAAACATTCTTAAAAATTTAAGAATTTTTTTTAAAGGACTTATGTACCAAATATTCACTAATTATTATTACTATGCTTGCTAAGCAGGGATGCAAAAATTATAGAAACAAACAGATTTTCGTTGACGGTAGCCTCTTGAGTGTCAAAATGTATGAAAAGTTCAATGCAACGAAACATGCGATACGTCAATGTCAAATTTAAATGATTATTTATAATTGAAGCGTCGGCTCAAAGAACGTTCTTTGAACAGAGGTTTTGACTCACTGGAATCTATGTTCATACTATTAGTTTTTTTTATTCGGAAATTCGTCCGCGGTAGCGCTCAAATCAATAATGTTTAATTTCAACGTTCAAATTCAAATACTAATTCGACAAAGAGGTTAACAACATTGTCTTAAAAAATTATTGCAACTCTAAGAAAGAAGAAAAGCCTACTGTTAAGCATCTAAACTCGATGTTTAATATTTTTTTAAATTAATAATTATTTATTTATATTATAAATTATAATAAGAAGGTATTCCAAAATAATTTTAGAAAAAAATACAATACATTTAAAAAAGTTAAATAATTCCTGTTCGCAAAACAATTAACTATTAAGCTATTTTCAATTATGAAATTAAAATGCTGGAAATTTATAAAGATAAGACTGTTGTATCTAACGCTAAAAGTACCTAGATGAATTATACAACTTTACAAAAGCATTCAAATATTTATGTATATTTATTTTAACTTTAAGAATTTTATTTTTCTGTCGACGAAATTTGATAGAATAACCTACAAAGTATTATTTACCTAATAGAAAGTTGATATTAAATCTATTTTGAAGAAAATTAAAAAGAATAAAGCTAGAAATCCAAAATCCGATTTGAGCGTTACCGCGGACTAATTTTCGAATCCAAAAAACTCACAGTATGGACATAGATTTCAGTGACTCAAAATCTTTGTTCATACAACATTCTTTGAGCCGATGCTTCGTGCTAGTGTTTTAAAACTGTTGTTTTGTAAAACTCGCACAAAAAGTCCCGCTGTTAGTGCTTGTAAAGTGTGTTGAAAGTTGACGCTATCTGGAAAGGCACGAGAACAAAAATAGTGTGCACAAAAGTGACTAAAATGTTTCAAAAAAGTGTGCGAGAAAGTAAATAGAGTGCTAAAAAGTGTACATACATAGTGTATTCAAAGGGAACTACAACAGATTTACGTGTGCGCAGTTTTTACTTATGCCATTCCTAAAAGCGCCACTTTCGGCACATTTTAGAAACATTGAAAGGGGAATTTTTTCTGCACGTATTGAAAAAGGTACTAATTTGAATGCCTCTGCTGCCTATCGAAAATTTGATGATTATAAAACATGCATGTCTCGTTACATTTTCCATTGTCGCCTCGCATGTCGCGTTCTATCAATATTCACCATTCGGCCTCTTGCGTCAGACATGAAAGTGGAAGTGAAAGCTTATGAAATTCACACGTAAACTGTTAAACGAATCAATTAATTCAAACAAATGATGCCATAAAAAATGTAAAATTATCAAATATATGAGAATTTAACTTCTCTTCACTTCGCGAATTACACTCTTTGACATAAATATATTATCTCGCGTAAATTAAGAAATATATAAAATAACCCCTAAAAGCCTCGTAAAATGAGTTAAAACAGTCATAATTGAAGTTGAAGCAATAATCATAATTTAGCAGATTTTTCGCAATTTCCGTTCATAGTGAAGTCTCAATATGAGTGGCGTTGCTGGAATAAAATGAAAAATGCGTGTGGAGAAAATTAAATAACGTTCGCCCACTTTCGTTTTAATGCCCTCTGAATTTACGACTTTACCATGTCGCTGTTATACCGCTAAAGCTTGCTCGTAAAACTCGTATCCTGTATTTTTATAGTCGGTGTTTTAGTTGGTACTCAAAAGCGCGTGACGTGGAATTCCTGATAACTATGTGGAGCGTGGCACGATTATTAGATATGAATTCTTACTAGGAAAATGGAAAAGAAGAATAAAAATCTATCTTCAATCAATTAACACTACCCGTCGCCGTAATCAAAATAAGTATATTTAGGGTATAAAGTGAAAGTCAAATAAATGCGCGTAAATAATGACAACTTAATATAGGTTTTAGTCCTATTCCTTTAAGGATATTTTCACGAGGGGTTTAATCAATACTGAATTTCGGTATACAGCTCTTTCTGAATTATTTTGAATTCACTTGCATTTTTTTATTCTTTTGCATCCCTTTGAATAAAGTCAATAAATTCAATTTCAATCGAGTGAATTAATATTGAATTCTAAGGATTAAATTAATACATGATACCCCTACACATTTTAAATATGAATTCACTAAGTTTCAAGCATTTCTTTGTGACCCAAGTGATATTTTTGAGTATGGTTTCTTTATGACCTAAAAATAGTTTGTAATTCGGGCGCCAAGCATTTTTGCAACATTATTGTTGGAAAACGGACAGCACCATTTTTTTTGTTTGTTGAAAATCCAGTACTTTTCAAAATAATGTAGATAATTAACTCATTCTTTTTCCTTCTGACGAGTGGTTTCATATTGTTTCGAACACCACAAAGAGTATTAAAAAGTTGAAAGTAAACGAGGTAATTACTTTTTTTTTAAATTGTTTGATCCAAAAAATTGAAAAATGGGAAAGGAATTTTTTGTGTAACTCTTTAAGAGGAACGATTTTGCAATTGGCCTTTCTTCCATATCTCGCTTATTTTGTTGGAATTTTTTTTTTTTAGATAAACGGTCGGCATTTTGTTAATTTTCAACTTTCTAATCGTTTATCTGCGGATTTCAAAACAATAAGAAACCACGATTAAGATTTAAAAAAAAGTTTAATATCTTTACAATTTAAAAAATGCCGAATATCAAACAAATATTTACCTGTTTTCTTTCCTACAAAATCCTAAAACTTATTTAGGTCAGAAGCAACTCACTCGCCAAATTTTAAGCTTAGCTAAACAATTTAGCAATTTCAACCAGAGTTCGACATTTTTCCTTTTACCGCTACTATTATATTAGCATAAAAACGTTAGAAAAAATGTTAATCATGAATTCTCTTGAATTCGTCGTATTCTTTTTAATTCTTTGAATTCTTGAATTCGGGTGTACATCAAAATTGTTAGTGGTTAACTCCTCCTATTTTGCTTAATTTTTGTTTGAATAGTTTTTAATTTCTCTTAAATAAAATACTTTATAATACCACTTTAATCATTTATAAAAGCTTGTCATAAACTTTCTCAAATAATTTTGATTTCCAAGATGAACGCTTTTAAAAAAGAAAAAATGTGAAATTAGAGTGTAACTTCGCGTACTAATCTTCCCTTAAGGTTGTGTAAAGTTCATCGTGTAAATATGTAAGGCTGCAGTTAGTTTGAATTAAAAATGTTGTTGAATGTCAAATTGAAAAAAATTCCAATTTTAGTGGACTATTAAATTTTGTCCATGCTTCAATTCCAAAAGTGTCTGCAAACTACTTTATAGTGTTCATTGAATAATGAAAGCCTTCAGCACTTTCTTCGAATTGATTACGTCCCTATGCTTCCAGAATTCATCGTTTGACCATCTCGATCGAAACGATTGTAGAGATCTAACTTTCCAGTAAAATAAGTATATATTTTATCATTTTAATTTTTTATTTCAAAGCCTGGATCTGAGCAAAAATGGTTTGTAATATTGTATCATGTATGCATAAAAAGTGAAATAAGACTGGTTAGTCAGTGAATTCTAAAGTTGGATCGAGATGGTAATTTTAAATTTAAATGTACTCTTAATCACACATATTATACCTAATCAACCAAGATTACACGCATGTTGATACGAATACTATATACAGTACAGCCGACATAATGTACATATACAAACATTATTCAGTCCTTTTTAATCCAAGTTAAATTTTCGCTCAGTGTCAGCGACTTGTCTAGATCTGCAGCCTATTCGATCTATCAGCAAGATTTCGAAAGTATACTGAAAAAATAATAACTCGTGTTAATGTCGGTAAATTTTCATCTAGCTGAGCCGTAGCCCACAGCTGCTACCTGCACTGCACTGCGCTATGTAAAGCACACGTATAATTCTTTAGTCATTCTGGCGTCATTCCTGGTTATCAATAAATTTTAAGAAATCTGTCATTTCCGAAACTCAGGGTGTCTGTCTACACTGATAATTGCCGTAAACGTGTCATTATATAATATACATAATGAAACTTCTATTTCGAGACAAATTTTTACCACTTTTAGTAAACTGCGTTGGAATATATAGTACAAAGTTTCATAGAGATAATTTATCGCAGACTAAAAATACTAAACTTTAGAAAAAAATAAGTAAATTGTCTCTCCAAGTTTTTCACAATTAACACAAAATTTTAAGGAGGTTTTAACCTTGTTTAAGGTATTGAAATTCCTTTTGCAAATTTAAATGTTATTGAAGGTCTTTTTAAAAAAATATTTATATTTATAAATAAAGTATCGCTTCCTACAAAATTAAAAAAAAATCATGCTGCCTTTAGTTTTTATGAAAAATTATTAAGAACTATACAGAATGTAATGTGAGAAAGAAATTTTCGCTTGAGTTAAAAAAATATATATTTACCATCAGTAGAACATTTTAAATCAAAAGCGTAATAAGAAATTGTAAATAAAAGGAATATAAAACCCCGTATATTTTCTAGGGAATATGTATGCTTAAAAGTTTTATTAGACACCCTAAGGTTATAGCAGAAACTTAATTCAGGGAAATTGATCTTTTCTAAAAAGAAAAATTATTTTTTCACCATTTGGTTCATAAAAATCTTTACACTTTTAAAATTTTTCAACTAGTAAAATTGATTAATTTATGAAACCACGAGTCACGCCATCTTGCATTATGATTCTTTTTGTCTTTTTCTAATTTGCTAACTTTGTCATATCTCTCGACTGTTCGATGTTACATTCTCAGTATTAATTGGCTCTAATGTGTCCGCTTCATGGGGAAATTTATGCCCTTTAATTTTCGTGTCTCCTGAAAGAAAAGACGGTGTTTTTTTTTTTTTTTTTTTTGACGCATTAGAGCACATAATCCAGCCTCCTCTAATACTTCTGTATGCGCTGAGAGGTCTGTAGGGTAAGTTTAGCCTAAAAAAATATCGAGAAAAGCCTTCTGGTTATGAATATCTAGGGTACTCTTTCGAAAAGTTGGTCGTTAATCGTTCAAACAAGTTTTTTAAAACAAATATAGTATTTATGAACAAAATTCTATATAACACGTTTTGGAAAGTTTCAACCAAAACAAGATTTTCTTCCGTTTACACTTTTTTTGTACAATTAACTTTTTTCAATATATAGCGTTGCAAACAATTAAATTTGCACTAAAGTTGACATATTTGCAGATAGATCCCAGATAACAATTGTGCACGCACGATGCGCGCATTGTGCGGGTATTCGTGCGGGTTACCCCGCACATCGTGCACGCATATGATCACACAGCTGCGACATCAATTGATGCACACATGGGTCGCACGTCGTGCAGTCACAATGCGTGCGGGCAGATTGCACGCACGAAGTGCAGGTCTAATGGGAGGGTTAATAAGTAATTAATTTAATTGTTTTTAAATGTAAAATAACAAGTGGAAAATGGATTTCATATCGTTTATTATTTTATTAAAGTCGAGGATCTACGTTTAACTCACTTATCGCAAATCTTTGGTAAAGTTAAACGCAATTCGTAAAATAATATTATAATAAAGTTTGCTTCAGTCTCAAACTTTGGCAAAATTATTAGAAAAGCTTGACGAAAAAAAAATCCACAATAACTTAAAATCCAAGAATTCAATTATGGATTATATTGCTATATATTTGATAAAACGCAAACGCACTAGCCAAGCGAGCGTTTAGCGATTGCGTTTACTACGCGTATCGTTGATATACTGCCATCGCGCTCTTTTTGAAAATGATTATATATTTCAATAAAGATTTCGCTCAGTACATTTTAAACTTATATTATCATTTATATTATTTAAACGATTATATATTTTTTCATATATAATGATAAAAATTATGCTTAAGTGATTTAATCAATTAACATTTTTTCAAAACTTAATGTATCTACAAATTTTTTATTTATAATTGAACCGCCGCATGGTAGAAGAGGGTATACCATTTTTTGGTCAGAGAGCAAACTGTCCCTGAAAATGATAAAATTATTATTTAACAAATATTTTTTGATATTAATTAAATTCAATTTCCAAAAATTGAAGTTCACAAGAATTTTCAAAAGCGGTGAAACACCATTGCGCTTGGACCAAAACATGTTAAGCCCGGCTCAATAATTAGTTTATCAATATTTTTAATATTACGTTAATTTTTAATTTTGATCATTTTAAATTTCCGTACATTTACGTCATACCCGGCCATCACCGTGCCTACACGATGTGCGTCGCATAATTTCAACACTGCGTGACTGCATGCGTGACAGCGAAATGCGACGCATTCTGCTCGCACTCTGGTGCCCATCACTTGAACGAGGCACGAGTTGGCAAAATTAATGCATTTTCGCACGCACGACGTGCCTCGCATGACGTGCGGGTTCAATGCATCGCACGTTTGTTATCTGGGATGTCTCAGCACCTATGAAACCCAAAAATTTCGAAGAAAAGCAAATTGCTTCTCTAGATACGTACTCCGGTCCGATAGGTGCTGAGATATCTATCTGCAATTATGTCAATTGCAGTGCAAATTAAGTTGTTTATAAAGCTATAGCTTGAAAACGGTTAATTGAAAAAAAAAGTAAACAGAAGAAAGTCTTATTTTGGTCCAAACTTTCCAAAACATATTTTTAGATTTTTGTTTTCATAACTACTGTATTTGTTTTAAAAAACTTGTTTAAATAATTAAAAACAAACTTTTCGAAAATATACACCTGTTAGTCATAATCAGGGGGCTTTTCTCGACATTTCAAGCCAAAGTTACCATCTAGACCTCTCAGTGCATACATGCTGGATTATCAGTAATTAATTCTTCTATCAATGGAGCACAAAATGCTTGTGTATGTATATTTATGTTGTAACTAGATATTCAATATTATATATACAGGATGTCCACGCAGGGGCTTACCAAAAAGTATGCAACCCGCCATACACGGCAATAAGAATAGCATTGGCGTGTAAGATGGGTTGCATAATTTTCGGTAAGCCCCAGCGTGGACACCCTGTATATATATATTTATCTCCTCCCGGGCACCAGCTGCGATCACCCATGGTAATCTATCTTGAAATTAGCCTCTAACTGATGAGCCTGTGATCAATAACGAAACAAATTTATACACCCACTTAGCTCACTGGTAATGAGAAGCCTAACCTACTTATTACCTAGATGATATTCAAAACAGAAAATTCCCTCTTAAAAGATTTTCATGAAAGTTCGTCTTAAATTTTATAAGATCATTATTTCAAATCCATATTCATTATTTTTTTTCATTCGCGTTCAAAATATTTATTAATATTTATTGCACTTACGATTTTTCATCTCATTTTAATTTTTGGGATTTATTTCACTTTTCGTAAGAGGGTCTTAGCCACTACAAGTATTTTATGTAACACGAGTATGTTTTCCTCGCTTTCTGGGCGCGGTTTTGAGCAGCAAAGTAGGTCGTTGTTGGGGTATTTTACCGGCCTAGACCGATAAAGTGCACTCTATTGTCCGCCATACTCTTATTACATAAAATATCGTGTGTACCGAGGCAGCAAAGTCTTTTTAGGGTCTCGCGTGTTTTCAAAAACGCGAGACTGTCAAAAGACTAGTTCGCTGTATTGGTGCACAATATACTGTATTGTAAATAATTTTAATAAATAAAATTCAAGGATATGAACAATGTAAATGTAAGAAAGTTATACGTGTAATTTAGTCGGTACATTTTGTTCATTAAACTAACTTCCACTATAATGATTAAAAATATAAGTACAACAACAAAAATGTACGGACTCAAAGTCAAGATATAGAACAAGTAGTGGAATTTAATATTTTGGAATCACTTGGATTTACCGACGTTCAGAATTGATTAAAGGAAAATTTATTAAACTGAAGTCAACATGCATTATTATGATAAAGAAATGATGAAGTTTTAAAAAGGCTATAGGCTACTGCATTTTTCTAGTTCATTTTTGAAAAAAATAAAATCCGTAAAAAATGTAATCAAATCCGATGATATCCTGCACTGCCTCATCTATTGTTTTGGTGTTCACAAAAAAATGTTAAACATTATTTTATTTCTTACGACAGATTGATGCTATATTTTCATATAAGAAAACGTTTAGTGCCATTTTTGAATATTTTTTACGTTATATACTTTTTCTTTTTAAGACTACGCCATTTTGTATCCCCCTACATGCTTTTAACTGAATTTAAGATAAATACAATTATTGAATTGAAGGTGGACTAATTCCATATATATGTCATAATGAATTGAAGGTTGAAATGAAAACCTAATTCTCAATTTGAAATGAATCCAATATTTTTGAAATGGATAGGGAAAATGGAAATAAAAATGTAAGTGAACTCTGTATTTTGACGAGCATAAAATTGGTCGAATTTTTGTCCTTAAAATGGCTTCGAAATAGAAAAGATTATAGAAGATTTCAAAGGAAATGGTTCGCAGGTGAGCAGCTGGTGCCCGACAAGCGTGTATGTAGCCGTGTTACTAAGGTATACTATGTGTGTGAAAGCTTATTGCTAAAAGTGGCTAAAAGGCAAAGTATGCATGAGCGAGGTGTGCCTGTGTGTAGAAGTCAACTGGAGGTGGTCCCCCGGAACGGCATCGGCGGAAGTCGACCCTTGAGCACCATGAGCGCAGGTGGCAGTCTGGGCCGAGGAAGTCGTGCTCTTCATCTTCAGCATCACCAGAGCTCTCTCTCGGCGCTCCATATGGCATCCAATCATAGCAACACAGTGGACAGGCGAAGATCCAGTCTCAGGGTAATGTCAAATCTTTCACACCCAGCTCATTATTTTACGTATGTTTATCCTCGCATGAACCCATGTCGAAAATAGAGAATTGGATACATCAGCCTTTCCCTTATTCATCCTTTTTCTCACAGCTCAGAGTCAGATATAGAATGAGGATGATATGGCACTCAATATATGATTCCATCCTTTTTGTGAAAATTTAATCTTGTTAGAATTTTCCTCAAGGCATCAAGGGGCTCTGGAAGATTACCTGTTTGCCAAGCAGCTTTGGAAAGGAAGCCTTTTAGGAAGCAGAGTTTGCATCATTCTTGAATGTTGGCAAATCTTCTGTCTTGAAAGAAAATAAAATATTGCATAATCTGAGAAATCGGGAGAATTGGCTTGGCAGCTTCATCCGTGCTATGTAACCTCGAATCCTAGTCAAGTTCGACAAGGGAGACAAACTTTGCTTAAAGAGAATTTTACGCTTTAGTGTAGTTTTTGGTTTCTATGAATGTGAAAGCACATTCATAGAAACTTTGATATAAATAGGTACATTTCAAATCGAAATTTCTAGAAATTTCACCTTGAATATAAGCTACATTTTATTTGGTGATCTGCCTACTGCCTATCTCTGGCTTCAAATGATAAGAAACTTAGCCTCGCTTCTAGATAGAAAATCGAATTGCTAAGTTCCATTGAACCTTCCAAAGCATCCTTCCATATTTAAACCTTCTTTGCAAACACTTCATTGTCATTCATAATTATCATTATGATCTTTCATTCACAAATTCTATTATCTGCATGAAATCGCATGTCATTTTGCTTATCAAATACGCTTGCCAAGAAACACTGAGCATTCTGCACACCACTGAGTGGAAGAAAGTTCGCAAGCTATATCTACAATCATAATTGTATAGCATATCAAACTGCAAAAAAAAACCCAGATTTTTGGAAAAACATTTAAAAACCAAGCTTTTTTATTATACAAAAATCCTAGGTACTTAAATATAGAAACTATATTTTTGGAATTTTCATCAAACTTTTTCCTACTCTTTGGTGCTCAAGTTTGCGAACTTTAAACCTATGCGCTGTGAGCTATAGGCTCGTAAAGTGAATTATAATTTTCCTGCGAACTGCGGCTTGACCAATTGACATCAGACTTTTTTTATCTGAAAAAGGTTCAGTATAAAAATCATCAAAAATACTTCCATCATTCGTTAATTTTCTACGTCATCCTGATCCTCTCCAAAGAAGTGGTCCCTTCCATAAAATTAATTTGATAAAATTATGGGAAAGGTCAACTTCATAACCCTATTTCAATTATTTACTTCAATGTTCTTAATATTTATAGAAGTAATGAAAAGCTGAGTTATGTGTACGTGATAGAAAATTATTCTTGAGAAATTGCATAAATTTCTCTTAAAAGTCAATTTGATGAAGATACTGTAGATTTGAAAACAATGATGTATTATGATTAAAGATTAAGGACAGAGAGACGCGTACACTTTCAAAAGTGTACGTGATTTAGAATGTATTTTATTCATGTATAGTATCAAGTGATTTTTACAGTGTGTTGGATTTTAAATATTGCAAATACAAAATTTTGTGTCTTTGTGTTATTTAAAAAATATTTTCAAAATGAATTGCAGTCATTAGAGATTGTATTATCTAAGAAAAAATTCCAAAGCTTTTTAAACTAGTTTTAAAACAATTATTGTAAATGTATTAAGGCACAGCATAAAAAATTGATAGAAACACCAAATATAATTTGTTTTTTAAATATTTGTTACCAAAATAGTATCCAGCAGTGATTTTACATTCCTGAAAAGCAGAGGTTCTAAAACTCAAGCAATAGGGAATAACAGTAACAATAATTAGGGGTTAAGGTTAATTAATTTTAGATAGCTGAAATAAAAGTCAATCAGCGAAGGCTTTTGAAGGCATTGGAAAGACTGAATGATACAACAAGCCTAAAGGCAAGCACAATATTAAGAAATATACTTTATAGAAGTAACCATAAGTGATTGGTATTGAACGAGTACTAATGAATTAACATAATTAATTGTGAACATTGTAGTCTTCTTATTTGTAAGTTAATTAGGTAGTCAAATTCCTATGTCTGAAATTGTAAACACTGTACAATGTACATATGCAGTCATACGCGTAGCTTCCTTATATATAATGTAAGATATACAATACTGGTGTACTTAGTGGGTATGTACTACGTATGTACTTAGGTATACTGGAGCGTAATTATTGCATTATTATGTATCAATACTGCATTATATATCGCCTCATGAACGAACATGAAGCAGATACGAAGATTGTTGTAAATATATTATGTGATTTCAATGTGGATGAAAGTGTGGGTTTTTATATTTCATCCCTGCTATAGTTGTCGTGGCGGAGTTTCCAGGTATGCGACACTATGCTAACATTTTTTTTCTCATCGTCTTTAGGAATATTCTCCTTGTCCCTAAATAGTTTGGAAAAAGTTTGACAATTTTTCTGAATAAATTGCTTCATAATTTCATACTAACTCGTATGTAATTTATTTTCATTTTTGTCATTTAGTTCAACGTAATATTCTCTTCAATTATTATCACAAGCATATTAGAAACAATCTTCCAACATAAACACTCTAAGGCTCAGTATAGGTACAATAATGGTACATACGTCAGAAATATCAGGATTTGCAAGTATTCGTTTGCTTTCAATGAAATTTGGTGAAATTATA
This sequence comes from Andricus curvator, assembly GCA_932195095.1. NCBI lineage: Eukaryota > Metazoa > Arthropoda > Insecta > Hymenoptera > Cynipidae > Andricus > Andricus curvator. The sequence goes on from CAKNYM010039541.1 coordinate 16,342, forward strand.
GTGATATATAAGAGACATTGGACTTTTTTTATCGAAATTTCTAAAACCGTGTTGCATTTCAATGACGTTTAGAGATATTAGAGATGAAATTTTACGGTTTAAAATTATAACACAGTACCTAAAAAAAAGTTGTCAAGAATCACGGCTCTTCCGGATTATAGATTTTTCGGTTTCGTTCTTTTCGAGATAACTTTTTTTTCTACTCCAGAATGAAATATAAAGAGGGGAAGCTGGAAAGGGAAAGGGAAAGGGGTGATTTTTAAATCAACCCCTCGTTCTTTCCAGCTCCCCTCTAATTCCATTTCAACCTCTCTTTTCGATCCTTCTTTTATTTTTGGCATACATTCTTTTATTTTTTATTATGGGGTAACTTCCGTAATGTAAAAAATTTTCAAAAATATTATTATTATTATTATCTTATATAGTACTATCATATCTCCAGTTTTCATTAAAATGGAATGACCTCTTGAAAATCCTTTTATTTCTGACGACTAGGTATACCTACTGGTCCTAAATTTTTGTCTTATTTTCTACGATTCATAATTATTTCTGTTTACCTAACAAAGCTCACTAATTCAACCATTATAGTAACAATTCTGGAATTATTTTCGCAGCTGCTTCTCTTCTCTTCATTTCTCCTTGTCAAGACTTTCACCTTTCCTATAATTCAAGTCATTCCACCTTCAATCAATGATTTTGAAAGTTTGAATTGCATTTTTCCACTTGCAGGGTTCACTTAGCAGAGCATTTGGTCTGCGACCAAGAAGTGAAAAAGCCTCACCATCTTCTTCTTCGGACACCGGAAGTCTTGCCAGTCAGTACATGTGCAGCATCCGCAGTAGTTCTCCGCCACCTCCTCAACTTCCACCCCGACCAGCCCTGATGGGTGGAAAAAAGCATCGGAGGGTTAAGAGCATTGGAGACATCGAATACATAAGCAGTGCTGCAGTTAGTACACCTGTTTGACAAGAGGGAAGGTCCCACCATTCGGGGCCTTATCGGAGCTTGAGTGAACGTGGCTACTCTTCAGCGTCCTATTCTTCACAATACGGATCGTATTCAGGCTACAGCAATGTAGTTTCTAGTGATTACTATCAGTATCAACCTTCTGGAAATACGTATTATCAACTGCAAGGCGGATGTTACTCACCTCAGAGCTCAGGACTACCTTTTCCTGAAGTTCAGAGGTATGGAAGTCTTGTTGAAGAAGCCTGGCCAGCCTCGAAAGATGAAAGACCAGTTTCAACTGGTATTTCGACAACGTCTTCAAGAACATATTTGGCTTAGGCTTTACTTGAAATTTATGCCAAATATGAGATAGATTAATCCAGAAGAAATAACGTTTATGTACCGATTAGTTAATAGCTAATGAAGAGACGTTTGGATTAATCAGGTTTTATGCGGGCTTCGCAAATTTTATTTTGGCTGTAAGCCTATTAACTCAGGGTGTCTACTCATTTGGAGTTTAAATAATATATTTTGTAAATTATATATTCGAAACCTTAGATGAATGCATTTTATCTCAAAATAACTTCATGCGCCGTTGTAGAAATCTGAAATGTCCAGTGAATTTTACACTCAGAAAAAAGTTTCTTCGATTCAAAGAAAATCTCTTTGAATCAACGAAAAATATTCATTGGCTCTCAGTCAAAGGAAAGTTTATTTGATTCAAAGATATTTGTTTTGATTAAAAAAAATATATATTCGGTTCAAAGAAATGGTTTCTTGTTCCAACGAAAATTTGTCTTTAATTTAAAATGATTTTCTTAATTTTTAAGTTAGTTTTGGTTAAATTTAAAAAAAAATTATGTTAAAAAACGGTTTCCTGAATTCAAGACACAAATATTTTTCTGATTGTAAAACACATTATTAAGTCCTACGTAGTTTAAAATTCGGCGAATATATTATATACGAATGCTCTGCAATATTCTAAAATGTCCTTGAAAGATCTTAAATTTTCTAGAATCTTCTGAAATCCAGAACTGCTTAAAAATTTTCTAGACAAGTCTAAAATGTTTTAGAATGTTATAATTATAATAAACATTCTTCATTTTTTAAATCTATGGAAATTATGGAAGTATTCTTAACTTTTTTTAGAGAATTCTTCTGGAATGTTCTGAAGATTCATAGAATATTATGGAATGTTTTGAAGTTTTCCAATATGTTTCATATTATTCTGAAATTTTTTAATGTTGTCAAGCTCGGATTGGTAAGGTGAGATGCCGGGGAAAATGGCAGTGGGCTGGTACTATTTTGAGCAATTTTGACCGGTTGTCTTGAAATGAAGCCGCTTAATGAATCTGAGCCATTTGTTTTAAACATTTTTCCAGGGCCGATTTTGTATCCTAATCTCGCCCTAAATGTTCTAGAGTTTATTAAATCTGAGCTATTTCAAAGTGTTCTGGGATTTTCTAGAATATTTCTCAATTTATAAAATTCTCTGCGAGATTGGGAATATTTTAGAATGTTCTGGAATAGAATATTCTTCAATATTCTTCTACAATATTTTAGAATATTTAAAATTCTGTAATGAAATTCTTCATTCCTACGAAGTGTTTTGGAGTAGAGTATTATACTAGAATATTGAGTCTTGTTGTTTAGAATTGTACTGGAAATTCGAAAATATCCCAGAATGTTTAAAGTACTCTGGAATCTTCTAGAATGTCGTTGAATATTCTGGAATAGTCTGGTATTTTCTTAAATGTTCTAGAATTTTGTTCGCCATTCTGAGGAAGGTTCCAGAACATTCTATAAAAAATTCGACAGTATTCTAGACAGAAATGTACAAAACTATCTAAAATATTCCCGAACATTCGAGAGTGAAGAATTTGTCTAGGTTGTTCTCGAAATATGTTTAAGAACAACAAAATTAAGCTGTGTTTCAGAAGCCAACCTAAATTTACTTAAAATTAACTTTCAAATTCTTAGAGTTCGTAGTTATATATGTCTAATACAACGGAATAATTCAGTTTTTACTTGAATTCAAGTGTACATACATCGAAATTTGATGTGGCTAAATCTTCAAATGAAGAAAGTAATTGTTTGTAATTTTGGAAATTGCTAAAATGCTCAGCGATTTCTCTTTACATTTCAGTAGATATCTTTTGTGCAGAAGATGAATTTAAATTATCCATAATAAGTCTGATTTAGATTTCTAATGAAAACAATTTTTAGTATCAGTATTAAGTTATATTGTTGTTGAAGTTCTAGGTAGACAATAATTCTTTTACGATTGACCGATCCTTTCATTCCCTAGGTTTAACGATTGTATTGATTAAAGTTTCTTATATTCATTGGTGTATTTCAGTAAAAGTAGAAAAAGTAATTTTGGTACAAATTTAACAGTATCAACCTGCTCATCAGGAAAGTGTGGCAACGAAAGTAGTAAATTGTATTAGAAAAGAATTAGAAGAGTGAAAACTACAGATATCGAACTGAAGAACTGAGTATCAGATGAACTTTGTTATTTCATTAATAGTTCTTGAAAGTGAAGATCATGTTTACTCAATTTTCACCAGGGTTTCAACTTTCAAATCTAGAAACGAAACATTTAAGGGCACGGAACGTGTAAAATGTCCGCCGCTTGGGAATGTTCCACTGGAACGTTCCAAACAGAAATTACCGTTATTGTTATTAGTATCAATAAATATCGCATAAACCGTAAGTGATAGGTCAAAATCGATGTCAGTCTATAATATGGATATCATATTATAATGTAGTGCATGCGGTACTCAAAACTCAAAAATGACATCCATTTTCACCTATCTTTTACAGTTTACGAGATGATTTTAATCAAAAACACCAATAACGGAAGGTTCCCTTCAGGTCCCAGTCGAACGTTCCCAAGCGGCGGACATTTTACATGTTCCGGGAACGTTCCGTGCTATTAGGAGAGTCTCAAGTAAATTGTCATAAATAGAAGTGATTTTCCAGATTTTTTTTAAATAGTTAAAAGACAGTTTAAAAAAAATCTTGAAAATCACTTATATTTATGAAAATTTATTTGAAATTCCCCCTTTAAGATACCTATATGAAAAGATGAAAAGGACTCAATTTCAAGATACGAACGACATATTGAACAAAATTTTAGTAGTATTTTGAAAGGATTTTTGACATCATGATGCAATTTTTTTATTAAGTCCAACTTTACAATTCTTGATCAAGAGATATAAAATATAAAGTCGAGTATTTTAGGTTTTATGACGAAGCTAGGGGTTTATACAAAGATAAGAAACAATCATTTAAAATTAGGGTAATTACTTATGTAAATTAGGTAAATGCAAACTGAAAATATTATGCATAGTTCAATTGTTCTGTGTAAATACACTTAGAAAGATTTAAAAACGTTACATTTCACTCGCTTTTTCGAGGTCTGGAATATTAACAATCGAAGAAAGATACGATAAATACTAAATTGAAGGAAAATTAAATTAAACGAAGAGTAAAGTGACAAAGCACTAAATATATCTTAAATATCGAAATACGGTTATCCCTTTGGTCCTATTAAATTATACTCTATTTCCTTCAAAATACAGGTCCGACTTTCTATAAATCTTTATCAAAGAAACCCAAATGCAAATCTCCATGCATATCACAAATCTTATATTGATACTGATTCTGAATATGAATCTCTTTAAAAAATTATATCAATTTAGTATCATACTTTAAAAAAAATAACGTGCTTCCGTTGGTGTTCTGATCATCTTTATGTGGATACATGCAATTCAGAAATGTGACAGTGTTGGGGAAGTTACTCAAAAACATAAAATATTCATAGTTTCAAAATAACAAATAAAATTATTACAATTGCTGTCCAAATTTGTTCAATTATTTTTCTCTTATGGTAGGTACTTTCCACTGATGTGGTGATAAAATAAAAATTCTGGCTACAACTATTAACCGATTTGGATTTTTTATGAAGCTAATCAGATGTTGAATAGAATTGCCGAGCTCGATTTTCGAAAAGGGTTTTCAATTTTCTTTTGAATCAAAAAATATGTCGAATACGTTACTCTTTTTTCAATTCGAGCTTCTTTAAAATAATGCAAAGATTTTTGAACTTGTCTTGCATTTGATAAAGTGACATTAGCTGAAAATAATCTATAATTATATATCAAAAAACAAAATGCTGTAACAATTAATTTTTTTAAAGTGGAATTTTGACAATTTTCACTCTTTAGACGTTCTTTTTTAAAAATAATATTGCAAGCCGTTTGTACCAGGATATATACCAGGATAAACAATTTTTCCTCAAGTATGGGTTCTGAAAAAACACCTTATGTCTCATGGAAGCCGTTCAAAATTGTTTTTGTTAACATTTTTATCAAACAACATTTTGCATTTGCCCATGAAGTTTGTTCATATTAATCATACAATTAATTGGGTAAGTATGTATATTGTTCCAACTAAACTGGACTAGTCGATTAAAAATACAAACATTTAAAAAATCTAGACTTCTGTTGAAATAAGGCTAAGCTACTTCATTGAAAATACAAAAATTTAAGAAAAAACAATTTAAAAAAATGCCCGCGTTATGCATTTTCAAAAATTAAATTTGTTTAGAATAATCGTAATATTTATTCGTCAGTAATGTCCATTTTGGGATTATCCTGAAACAAATTCCTGGGAATCTAATAAACAGAACGTCAAAATAGTGAAGGCTGTAAAAATTCCACTTTTAACAAATTATGTAATTGTTGATTCAAACATATTTTTGTTCCTTGTATAATGACAAATATTCTTTATCTAATTTCGCTGTATCAAATGCAGGCAACGGAAAATATTTGACATTTTTTAGAAAGAACCGATTAAGAATTCTAGCCATTTTTTTTTTTAACAAATAAGTTGACAAAAAATGATCAATCTGATATTCAGTAAAAATAAACTTTCAGCTAATATTTTTATCTTTATTTTTATCTTTATGTTTATCATTATTCTGAAGAGTTTTTACCCAACACTGGTATATCAGTCTTCATCTTTGACAGCCACTTTACCTCTTCCTAATTCTATACAAAAATATATATCGTACTACCTGTTATGTAGATGGAATACTCTATTATGGGGCGAAATTATAATTATATATATATATATATATATATATATATACCACGATGTATTATTGCATTTATAAAACATATAATTAGTGATAATAGTGGCGTACTTGAAACAGGGGATCATGGGAAAAGAAGTAGAATACCTAAACAATTTGATAAAGTTTAGAAGAAAATATTTTCCATTGAAAGAGAAACCTTATCGTGCTGCGGCATCACGATATAAAAAAGAGAAAAATGTGCTCAGATTATGTATGGTGAATATTTAGTAAAATGTATGAATGTTTAATTATTTAGCATTTTTGTGACGATATGCGTCAGTTTAAAATTGATATTACAAAGATTAAATTATTGTGTAATTGATTATTATCTGGCACACGATGTCAGAACGAAGAGTCATATATGAACTTGCGTAAAACGTAAGCGTAAGAACGATATGATTTTGTATATAAAACAGTATTTAATTCAATATTATTTTATTTATAAGTGTAATGATTTGTCGATATTTATATAAGAACAGAGTATTATAGTAATATTATAGTGGATGTTTCGTAATTGATTAACGCCGTTTTATGTAGATAAGCCGGTAGATTAATACGTAAAGTATTGTATTCTCTCGAACCTAAGTAATTTATTTGATTGAATTAACTTAGGTTTAATTTATATATTCGAATTTTATACATTAAACAGGCCTCACAGCCAATAAAAGGAAATTTTATTTTTTAGAAAAGTATAATTTAAACAGAGGATCAATTTGAAAACGATATGTCCTACATTAACATGCCACGAAACATTAATTATAAAATATAATTATGATACAATATATGCGGAGAATACCTGAACACCGGGACATTTGAGAGTCGTTGTGTTCCGAAAAATTGTATAATCACTCTCGAATGCTCGGAAAGCCTATATTATGCCAGATTGTCATTCGAACAAGAATTTTTATTTAAAATATACCATTGAAATCACAGAAGTTGCAAGAGTCACTTTGTAAATTTGCTCCAAAAAAGTGTTGTATATATATATTTGTGTGAGCTTTGTCTAATAATATCTGAAACGAAAAATAAAATAATGCTCTTCCAATTAATGTCAGTGAGTGTCAACAGTTGTTAAGTGTGCACAAGGAGTAAAGAAGAATATTTAAAAAAGTATGCAATAAAATACGTCAATCACTGAAAATCTATGACTCGATCTATTGTATTGGCCTGTATTAAGTAAGTTACTTTAAAAAAAAGTAATCACTTGGAAAAAAAGTTACTCACCCAAAGCTAACTCTTACCCAAAGTTACAGTTATATGTCATTCAGCAGAAAAAAATTAAACTCGTTTGCTTACACTATTTACGTTATTCAGCAAAAAAAAGTAACTCGTTAACTTATATTATTTAATTAATAATTATTATTTATAAAAATAGACAACTGTCCAGAAACTACCCAGTGGGCACAAAACCATGAATATCCCAAGAACGACTTTGGGACGTTCCTAAGACGTCCAATGTCAGTCCAATACAACGTCTCTAAGACGTCCAATGTCCTAAAGATGTCCTAAACGGAGGAGGTTGGTTGCGCCAATCCCCCTCAGGTACGACGTGAGCCACAGGTTAGTTGCGTCGGTATTGCAGTTCAATATAAAAGCCTTTTTACGAAGTAAAATTTTAAAGCTAAAAGATGATTTCTGACAGAGTTTCTGAACAACTACAACTCCTATCGACCTTATTTCATGCTTCAAATTATTATTACTTAACATTTCATTTTTTGAATAATTTTTTGAACTCAGAATTTTTGTTACGTATGAGGGCACCCTGATTTGTAAAATTTTATTTTAAAAAGTTATTAAATAAATATTTATCAAGAATATTGAATGTAAATTGAACTTTTTAATTTAATTTTTAATTTCGTACTGTAGATAACATTTTATATTAAGATAATATTGATGGAAATTTAAGTATATTCCAGCCCCCTGGCACTTTCATGGAGGCCTGTTTGATAAAAGTTGGCTGAAAGGTGGATCACGGCCACCAGGCGAAATCGTGGCGCTGATTACCTATAGGGCCGACTTTCTTTAAAATACATGGCAAAAATACAAATATTTATGTTTTTTTTTAAATCTGAACCGCTTTTTCGTGTTTT
>CAKNYM010039543.1:0-46757 GCA_932195095.1 Andricus curvator
AAAAAAAAAAAGGTTTTTCAGTCAATAAAGAATAAAACTTGCATTTCAAATGTTGAATTTTCAACCAAGAAGTTAAATTTTCCACCATCAAGATGAATTTTTAACAAGTAAGTTCAATTTGGTACCGAAAAAGACGAATTCTCAACAAAATACATACTATTTCAACTAAACAGTTAGATTTTCAACCAGAAAATGTTTTTCTGTCAATGAAGAATAAAAATTTCATCTAGAATGTTGAATTTTCAACCAAGTATTTAAATTTTCCACCAGAAAAAGAAACAGACGAATTGTCAACAAAATGCATACTGTTCTAACTAAATAGATGAATTTTCAACCAAATAAGGTTTTTCAGTCAATAAAGATCAAACATTTCATCTAAAATGTTGAATTTTCAACCAAGTAGTTAAATTTCATACCACAAAGAGGAATTTTTAACAAGTAAGTTTAATTTTCTACAAAAAAAAATTATTAACAAAAGACATACAGATTTAACTAACTAGTAACATTTTCGAGCAAGAGTATAAAAATTTTCTGCCAAAAACGACGAATCCTCAACAAATTACGGGAATTTTCAACCAGATTGTTAAATTTTTCATCTGAAATAGATGAATTATTAACCAAAAATGGAATAGTTACATTTTTGTTTAAAAAAACAAGTTTTAATCAAAGGAACAAATTTTCAACATAAAAGTTCATTTTCAAATATACAGTTGAATTTTCAACCTAATAGTTAAATTTTTGAATAAAATAATTAATTTAAAAAAAAACTAATTTACAGCAGGCTAGTTCAATCTTCTACCAAAGAGATAAATTTTTAAATAATATTATGAATTTTCAACTAAAACACGGATTAATTCTTCAATTAAATTAAACTATGGGTGACTAATACGATTAATTCATATAAATGGAGCATCTTTTTTTTTAACCAAAAAATTGATTTTCTACCAAAAAAGGCAAACTCCCGACCAAAAATGGAATAGTTAAATTATTAACCCACAAAATTAATATTCAACCAAAGAAATGAATTTTTTACTAATATGATTCCTCTTTAACTAAAAAAAAATGAATTTTTGAAAAAAAGTTCAACTTTCGATCAACCAGTTGAATTTTCTACAAAATTTTTGAATTTTCGAGCAGAAAATACGAATCTTCTACATAAAAGTTGAATTTTCAACCGGAAAATGAAAATTTTTAACAAAAAATTAATTTTCAACCGAGAAAGATACATTTTCAACCATACAGTAGCATTTTTGAAATCAAATAAGATTAAATTTCAACAATAATTGGTGAATTTTAAAACGAAAAAGACGAATGTTCAAGAAAAAAAATTGTTGGTCAAGAAAGAAAAAAAGTTTCAATCGAAGTGTTTAACTTTCAGCCAAAAGAGACTAATCATTAAGAAACCAGTATACTTTTCAACCGAAAAGAATGAATTTTCGACCCGAAATAGTTGAATTTTCTTATTTGGTTCTATTAATTCAGTTCAGGCTATGAATAATAAATAGAAAAGTTTATCATTTATAGACTAAAGCATAGCAGAAGTAGGATAATAGTAGATAATAATAGCCCCATCATTGGTTATCTGAACTATTGGGCTTACTAATTTTCAATTAAATAGATAGTTTAAATAAGCACTGAAGTTCATTTTTAATACTTTCAAAAAATATTAGGTTGAAAAACTGTAAATTTTGCCGAAATAATAAAGTTTACTTTCCATTGCACCTTTTTTGATTTCAGAGACTACACACTCTTAAATACGGATTGAAGAAGTTATCAAATCGTACGTTTGTAAAACTAAATACTTATTGTTATCAACACATTTAATTCTCTTGAACTAATTTTATTAGGATTTCGCGTTTATTTAATAGAATTCATATTTTATATCTGTGAACCCTCAGTTTATAAAATCTCAGTGAGATTTGTGAGGAGGGGGGACGGGGGGGGGGTAAAGAAAATCTTACGGTATCTTACATGGGGGTGGAGGAGAGGGATGAATCATTTCACAAAAACACCTTACGTAATTTGTGGAGTACCCCTTATTTGTTTATTCACTTATTATTATTTAGTGAATTTATGAATATTACCTTTAATATTTTTACTAATATTACTAGTTATTTCTGATATTATTAGGTAAATTACAAGTACAGTACACTCCCGGTAACTGCCAGTCTGACGGGGCTGTAGGGGAGTTTAATTCCAAGAATTCGGCACTTATTGAGTACATCCACTCTGCTCCGTCGTATAACCACGCTGCGTTGGAGCTCGCACTTTGGGACATGCGCAGAGACTCGCAGCCGCTCGCAGTCGCTTAAGCGGAAGACACAATGGTGTGTGCGTTAAAATACGTTTGGAGGCGAAGTGGTAAAAAGTGGAACTTACGGAGCTTGCAGTTAGCGGGAGTGTACTGTAATACTGTTACAATTATAACATATATTTTTTTACATATAATGTACTACATTTTTATATTTAATGCTTTAGTTTTTTAGTGATTCGCCGATTTAAAAATATCTTACTTAAGAAATAGTTTTAACTACGAACCTCCCCCCCCCCTTGCCCAAACAACCAAAAGAACTTACGTAATTTATTCACGCCCTCTAATAAAAAATTAACAATTTCAGATGGCAAATCACAAATTTATATTGAAATATATCAACGTTGATGCAGGACTCGAATTCCTCTTTAACCCCGTCACAAATAATAGTTTACAAAATTCAAATTTTTTTCTGCCCACAGCATTCTAATATGATTTATTAATGTATTTTGGCCCACTAAACACGAAAATCATACACACACATTTTTTTATGGAAGCGTTTTCTAGATATCAATGTTTGAAATTTTTTTCTAATTTTCAGAGTTCTTCCGACGCTTTTGAGTATATCTCGAGTGCTAATTGACCGATTTCCCTAAGCGAGCACTCAAATTGAAAGCAACTGAATCCTCTACAACTTTCTACTTCGAAGTTTTCAGATCAGCCCAGTAGTTCAGATGCTAGCGATTTTAATAAGTTGGACAAGTTGTATTTTTTTTTGGTAAAAATCGAGATCGACAATTCACATATCGTCCTGGGAAGAATAGAAATCGCAAATATTAGCCAACTTATTAAAATCGCCAGCATCTGAACTACTGGGCCGATCTGAAAACTTAAGAAGAGACAGTTGTAGAGGATTCAGTTGCCTTCAATTTGAGTGCTCGTTTAGGAAAATCATTCAATTAGCACTCGAGATATACTCAAAAACGTCGGAAGATCTCTGAAAATTGAAAAAAAATTTCGAACATTGATATCTCGAAAATGCTTCAATAAAAAATATGTTGAGTGTGATTTTCGTGTTCAGTGAGCCAAAATACATGGAAAAATCATAGTGAGATATGGTGGACAAAATGGCTGTAAATTAGCGTAATAAATACTTGAATGCAAAGAAAGTTTGCAACCTGAGAAGAAGCGTGAAAATTGCAGTTATCATCTCACCGCATCTATTTTAAATCACGAGATTGTTAAATCAACACCGAAGGTTTCTCTCTCTGCATGCACTTGAAAGGAAATCAATCTTTGGCAAAATTTCCTCTATGTTTATCGTATTATTTATAGCAGAGGTCCAATCAGCGGGCAGCTAATGAGTTGTAGGTTCATCTTAACTCTTGGATCTGACCTTCGTGCAGATAGTTAATCGTGCAAACCCTCTTCTATTTGCTTTTTTCACTTCTCTTCCATCGCGACTTTCGTCATGCAAACAATTTTTTATTCCGAAAATTAATGATATAACATTCAGATATCACAGCTGAAAATCCTCGCAAAAGAGGAAAAATAGGGAAATAATTGGGGAATAAATCGAGTCGATTGAGTCCTACTTGAAGTTATTTCAATTAAGGGGGTATTTCTATTTGGCCGAGCTTTTTTCAGGCGTTTTTCAAAAATTCATAAAAAATACAACTGATAATATTTTTGAATGGAAGTTTTTTTATCTTTTTAAGCAGATCTTAAACTAACAAAAAATACATGGTTACCAATTAAACAAAAAAATAAAGGGGGCGCATTTCAAAAAATGTGTCCCGGAAGCGACACCCTCACTTGGCTGACATGATTCAGCTGCTCCAGGTCGTCCGAAACAAAAAAATCAAAGAGAATCTTAAAATATACGAATACGGCTATAGCCGGGACTAGAACAAATCAAAAATATTAAAAATTGACAAAATGGCGCCCATTTGAAATTTTGTTTGCGAATTTTGACTTTTTTGGGGGTAGCTTTGCCATTTTAAAAAATCGTGTTTTGAGAAAAACGACCTGCTCAACATGTAGCGTGACACTGGAAATTCAGACCTAACACTGAAAGTTTTGACTTGGCCTTGGATACAAATCTATAAATGCTTTCGGAACATCGTATTGGGGAAGGAAAACCTATTTGAGACGAACAATGGCTCTATAATGCACATTTATGACCTGCCTGCGGTCACAGCCGAGGCGGCCCTCCACAGCGAGCGGCTGAGTACTCTCCGCTCTGCGCAGTTGACCCTGTTGCAGCTTCGTTAAAAAGTCCGAACCAAACAAATCCCTTTGCGTACAAATTCCACATACTATATACTATCAAAAAATAAAAAAAATCGATTTTTTGGTCCGTTCAAATAGAAATAACCCATTAATAGGGGCGGAGATAGTAGTGAGAAAACCGACCATTTTCCGTTTTTGACCAATTTTCTATTTTCAACATCCACTTTCTGAATGCTTTAGGGAAGCGAATGGAAAAAAGTAAATTATTGTTACCTTAAAGCCTGAAATCTCCTTTTTAAAATGAGACCAATAAAATAATAAGATATTCACAGGTTCTCGAATTATAATCAAAAATGTAGACGCGTGTACAAGACGAATATCGGTTGTTCGAGGAGCAGTCGAGCAGTCTTTTCCCATGCTCGACTGCCGCTTGACCGACCGATTTTCGCCTTGTGCACCATTCCACATTTTTTATTATAATTCGAGAATTAATCAATATTTTATTATGTTCTTGGCCTCATTTTAAAACAGAAATTTCAGACTTTAATTTATTGAAGTTTCAATTTTTGCCATTCACCTCCCTGAAGCATGCAGATAGTAGAAGTTGAGAATCGAAAATTGTTCAAAAACGGAAAATAGTTTGATCCTTCTCACAAGCTATATCGGCCCCCATTTATTGAAACTACTTTAAGTGTAGGGCTCAATCGACGCGAATTTTATTAAGCTTTCTAATAGTTTTTTAAGAAACTTTCTAATTTAATTATTCCCAGAGTTACTTTCTTTCTAAGACAAGCCTGTTTTTAATCGGATTTTTGTAAGTGGATGTGCAATTTTGACTAGTTGTGTAATACGTATAATATATAATTCAATATGAATTGTTTTAAATTCCTAAGGTTTGAAGTAAAAAAATATTGTATTTTCAACAAAAAGGTTGAGTTTTCAACCAAACGAGATGCATTTTTAACGCAAAAGCGAAGTTTTAACAACAGAGTTGAGTTTTCAAATTAAAGAGTCCAATGATTTAGAAAACCGTTTACTTTTAAATCCGAAAAGATAAATTTTGAACAACAAAAATCATTTTCAATCAAGAAACTAAGAAAGATGAATTTTCACTTAAATATTTGAAATTAAACAAAATTAATAATTGCCAACCAAAGATTTTTGTTTACAACTAAATAGTTGAACTTTCAAGCAAGAGACAAATTTTTCAGCAAAATGGTTTAATTTTTAACTAAATGGCTGAATTTTCAACTAAATGGTTGAATTTTCAAAATGAAAAGACGATATTTTTAGAAAACAGTTGAAGGGAGGCAGTAAAAAAGTATGTAATCAACTAAATGGAAATTTTTTAATAGAGCGAACAAACATTCCGTAAAATTGAAATCACTGTATAAAGATTCAGCAGAAGTCCACTCCCGAGCCGAAGTTTTAATTTTTTTCAAATACATAAATAATGCTCCCGAGATATTAGGTTTTCAAATACAAACAATTGAAGTTTGATATAAAAATGTTAGCCAATTCTGAGACAATCGACTGAAAATTTTGATATTTAAATTTCATGGGTTCTCAAAATGGGCTTTAGATAGCGATTAAAAATGTAATTTTCAATTTTTTGCGAAAATAAAAACTTTCTCCCGGGATATTGGGATGCTGAATGAGAATGAAAATGTTTAATGCAAAGTTGAAGCTCGTGATATCACAGTATGACAGACTTTTGTTTTGCTAAAAGACGGAACAAAATATGAAACTATGTATATTTTTTCGATAAATTATAATGATATTAAGAAATATCAATGCTAAAAGCTTAAAAGAAATATTAGTACAATGTGTACTTGATGTTCTAAGAATTTTTTCATGAATAAACCTATTTTCGATCAAACTTTTGGTTATCTAGTTCTGTACTGCCACCCTTCAGTTGAATTATTATCAATCTGAAAAGTTGAATTTTCCACCAAAAAAAAGGATAATTTTGAACCAAATAGTTGCATCTACAACCAAATATGAATTTTCAATCAGTTTTATTTCAAAAATAGTAATTTTCAACCAAACAGATGCATTTCCAAAAGAATATTAGAATTAAAAAAAACAATAAATTTCGACCCAAGAGAGTTGAAATTTTAACTACATAGTTAAATTCTTAAGCCAAAAGGACGAATTTTTTAGATGACAGTTGAATTATTATAAACCTGAAAAGTAGAATGTACAACAAAAAGGATCATTTACATCCAAGAAAGATGAATTTTCAACCAAATAGTGGAATTTGCAACAATAAAAATTAATTTTATTCACCTTTGACGAGGGCTGCATTCACACGAGTTACGATCGTTGTGTTACATTCCGTGTGATGCATATTGTTTTTCATAGCAAATCTATTGAAAATTCGAGTTTCGGTACCTGTAGAGCGGGTTGAAACCAGGGACCTAACCGAAACTTTCGTTCCATTTCGTTACTGTGAATTAAACAAAATAATTGTGATTCAATCATTAAAGTAATTTCAGATATTATCTAATTTCCTCCAAATCTAGAAATAGCAGTTCAAAGTTTAGTGAAAAATTATTTTTTTCTATCAATAACGAAATGGAACGAAACTTTCGGTCGGGTCCCTGGTTGAAATACGATGTTTGCATCCCTAGGGTTGACACATTTTGTTTCAGCCCTAGGGTTAGGATTACTTTTTTAAAAAATAGTTTGGATTTTCAACAAAATTATTTAATTTGCTACTATATATTAGAGTTTTAAGATAGCTGCAAAACTTCATTTTCAAAATTCCCTGATTTTTCACAAAATTTTTTTTCATTTTTCCTGACCATTAATATTCTTTGAAGACCAGAATTCTAATCTTGTATATATAGAATCTTTCATGAATGAAATAAAAACAGTTTAGATGTAAGTTTATAAATGTATAATTTATTATTCTTGAAAGTTACTTAAAGTGCTTCTTACCGAAATTCAGCGAAAAATTTTTCATTTTCCCTAACTATTAATATTTAAAGACCAAAATTCTAATCTTGTAGGATTTTTAATTTAGAATCTTTTATAAGTGAAATAAAAGAATTTTAGATTTGAATTTATAGGTTTTTAATTTATTATTCTTGAGAGTTCAGAAATTCCCTATTTCCTGGTTTTCCTTGACCTGCAGCTATCCTAAATTTTTGACCAAAAAGAATTAACTTTCCAACAAAAATAGATGGATGTTCTTATTGGTTTTCATTAATTCAGCACGCATTTAAGCGAAACAAAACGAGAAGAAGATTAAGATTCTTGAAAACAGAAGGAAAAAAAGAAATTTTTTAAAAAAGGAAAAAGAGGAGAATATGGGAAAGACTCATCTGAAAATTTTAATTTCAAATATAGCCATACAGATTCGAAAGTTCTTGAATCATAATTATTTACCAACTATAACAAACAGTAAATAATAATTAAAATGGCTAATATGAACCTTTTCTAATTGAAATTAATCTCCCTAGATATTTAGTAAAAATTTTTGATAAACAATTCTATGCCTTCCTGATTGAATCAAAGGTCTGACTCTCAATTCCGCGTTCCTCGCCTTTTCTCATGAACGGTTGCAGGCGTCAATGCAGGTGAACACCCTGTGTATATCCCGCAGCGCGCTTGGCAGCGAAAATGAAAAAAATATTAATTGATACTAAGATCCGACGTTGATTAAGCTCAACCGTGCGAATGAGGAGACGACTGACATCTGCAGAAAGTCCGTCCTCCCTGCGTGGCCCCCCCCCCTCGGGGCACAACCCCTTATTCGCCAATCAGAGATCGAGATGAAAGTTTGCATGACTGTTGATGTCGAGAGACGTATTGCTGGTAATGCTGCAGTAATAAGCAAGCTAACCCTTTAAGTGCTTCCAGATGCAAGATTCAATACAGGTTTTCCCTTATCCAAAAGAATTTTCATAAAAATGTTCATATTTTTTATTTGTATAAAAAATATAATTTTTCTATAATTCGAGAAAAAGTGCCAGTTTTTCCACCTGTTTTTGGTGTAAAAAGTTACCGATTTTTGCTCGATGACGTGGCGCATGCGCAGTGCCGACCTTTCCGGCCAACAGTGACAAAAGTGGACAGATGCAGTGGAAAAAGTAAATGGACAGTGATAAAAGTGAGGCACAGTGGAAAAAGTAAATGTTATTTCGGGTGGGTTCGTGCTGCCTCGGGTGGACTCGTGCATCGTGCGCAGCCAACTTCATTCTATTTTCCGACTGTCGTCCCTAACCTAAAAGCAATTTCCTGAAAAGTCTCGAGTTGTGTATTTTGTATGTACACTTTGTCACTTGGCGAAATCAAAAAAACACCGTCAGTTTCTCCGAAAATACTGTGCTTGGTTTTTTTCACGAAAAATCGGAAGTTTTGAAGCCCTCAACTTTATGGGCCAACTATTCAATTGTGACAACCAGCTTATTATTACTGCCATATTATTGCCATGGTTTTGATAATTGCCATTGTCATTGTTGCGTCAATCGACAAAAAATCGCCTTCTTTTTACGCAAAAAACAGGTAAACAAAAACTAGCACTTTTTAACAAATTATAGAAAAAGTGTCGTGTCCCACACATTGAAAAAGCGAAATCTCGCTTTTTCAACTTGTAGCACAATATACTATTATGTAGTTACTAAAAGTGACTAATTTTGAACACAAAAATTGACTACTGTTCACACAAAAAGAGGCATGTGATGTGAATAGAAACACTTATCTACTCAAAAATTTCGATAAAATTACACATTTAGTTCATCGGCTTTCGTTAACAAGATCATTCCATTTTATTTTATTTGTTTTTAAACTTATATAGATATTATATACATTAAATAAATGACTTTATTTTTATTTGGAAAGTTAATTTACAAAATGCAAAAGTAAAAAAAAGTCACGTTCAGAATGGGACCCTTTTGAATTTTACACTTGAAGCTCGAAAAATTTTGAATTCAGAAATGTTTAATTCAAATTTTTTTTAATTTGACGTATAAAATAGAAGCTGCGAAAAATTTTAAACTAAATACCAAATTGCAAAATTAAAACATTTCATTTCTGATGAATTAAACAGTTCAAAGATTTCTGGGTAAAAAATATAAATTCAAGCTATCATTTCCAATACTCTAAATTAAAATTAATCCTCTCTTTCAACTCAAATTAAAAGAAATGTTAAAAATAAAAGATGTCCCACTTCTAATTCAGTACAAAATTGAAAATGATCAGTTACCTTTTTCATCTGAATGTTCAAAATACGAAATTCTCCCCCACCTACTCAATTAAAATGTTAAAAAGAAAAAATTGGCCTTATCCAATTCAGAAAATCAATTATTTACCAAAATTGCCTTCCTTCTAACTCAATAAGAATGTTACAAATAAAAAATTATCTTCAACCAATTTAAAAAAAATAAGAATATAAAACGTCCCTTTTCCAATTCAACAAAAATTAAAAATTAAAATTTCCTTATTTCAAACTCAAAAAAATTGTTTAAACTGTGTTCGGCTTTAAATCAATAAAAATTAACAGAAAGTTCCTCTTCCAATCCGGAAAAAAATTAAAGGCCAACATTTCTGCCCTTGCTTTTACAATTATAATTATTAAATGTTCGATTTTTATTGATACAACAAAATAAAAAACTTTCACTTACCAATACACATTTTTTTAAACGAATCAATTAAAATTGAAATCTTCAAAGTTTAAATTTGGTACTCTCCAATTCAAAAGATTCAGGGCTTTCTATTTGAAACAATTCAGTTCAAAATTCTTTGTTTTGAATGTTTGATTTATAATTGCTTATTTTAAATGAACAGCCAACTATTGCTAAATATTTTTGAATTGTTCCTTTTTTTAATAAAAAAATTTCACATTGAATAGGTTAAAAATGGAATAAAAATTGTATGACAGCGTTTAATTATAAATCTATTAATTTGAAACTATTTAACAATTTAAAATAGCTCATATTGATTCAATGGGACGTTTAAATTTGTTCAAGTACTTAGGCTTTCGGATTGAAAGAGTTCAATTTTTAACGTTAAAATCTGTAAATTGTTTAATTTTTAACAAATTCAGAATCGTCTTCTAAAATCAATTATTGTTCAATTTTGAACACTCGAACCACAGTTTAATTTTAAAAATCATTATTTTATATTTACATTTGGTATGAAATATCACGAGAATTTTAAAAATTTGTACAAGAAAAATCGATCTATAGCTATAGATTTTTCTTCTAAAAATTTGTAAAATTCTCGCTCAAAACATATTGTCACTGTCATTTCCCGATCTCAAAACATTCTCGGTCATTTCCTAGTCTCCCGGATCATTTTTTGCAGATGAAATGTATACCTTTCGATTTATTGTGATGCTTTAGAATAAGAACTAGAAAACCAGAAAATCATCAATTAAAATAATTTTAATTTTAATATTAATTAGTATTTTCATACTATAGATTACTATACAGATTCAGCACATAAATGACTTAGTTTTTCTTTTTTTTAGATAAAATATAAAATGAGATGGAGAAATGTGACTGAAGTGATCCTTTCCTTTAAAAAAAATCACGAAAAAGTGACTTGAAAAAAAAGTGACTAAAAATGACTTAAGTGACTGTGTATCAGCCCTGTGTATTCTGGTTTGCTAATGTCTGTTGTATAAAATTTGTCCATAATCATGCAAATAAGCTATTTATCATATGGATCATTAACTAAGGAACAAGAAAAATTCATTATTGTCTACTGATGTTAATGACAATATGGCTCATCAAACATAAATTATTATGTCGTGTCTTGACGATTAAAGCTTGAACTACACGTTCTTGAAGTACTCTTTAAATGTCACAGACCACGAGTTCAAGTCCAGGACAAAGTTTATAATAAATAGAACACACGAATTTTGATAAGAAGAAATAGGGTGTTTTTTACGTAAATGGGGGAAAACAGACAAATAAATTATAGTGAATGTAACCTTTAGATTTATTAAATGTCCTCTTGTGACAAAAGGATCTTTCTTGGCACAAATGGGATTTCCTCTTAAATTCAAAGTTGAGAGGATTTTCATTTTTCTACAAAAAATCGGACTTCAGCCAACATTATTCTTTCGCAGCAAGCTTTATCCAATCTTCCCTAGAGATCCTCTAGGGAGAGTTGACACACCTAACGTCCACCACTCGACTAGGGCCAACCGGAATACGGAAGTCGTCACAAAATTTCAATATATGTTTGACAACGCATGCGCGTAGTGAAAGTTGTAAGAGCAACCTAACCTCAATTCATAGTTGCGACATTGTGATTGGCTGCTATTTGAAAATCGTGCGCTAAAAAGGTCTTTCGTATTCCGGTTGGCCCTAACGAATCAGAACCGATTCCCACGTGTCTCAACTCTCCCTAGAGGATCTCTAATCTTCCCCAAATCACTCTGAATAAAAAAGATGTTCACGTGATTCAGAACAAAACAGGTGAGATGACGATACTTTTGTTTCAAGGCAACTTTTTCTCTGAGTGGAGATATGTATTGCTTGTATAAGAATGTACTCTTTATTATTTCGCTAGTCCACCAATTTTCTAAATCGACAAAAAGTATTCTTTTAAACTTTCAATTACGTTTGGAAATTTATTAATTTTTTAATTTAACTATAAATTTAATATTATGACGATACATTTTCATTAAAAATGTCCTAATAATGCAAGATTTTTTTTTATTTAGTAAATAATGTTCTACAAGAAAACATCTGAAGCCAAACGATTTAAATGACAATTTAAATCACATTAAATGATGATGTGATTTTACAGGGCATTTATTTGGAACTCTTTACGATTCAAATTGAAATATTGCTCAATTTTTTATTAATTCAATAATTTACAGTCAGATGCATCTTTATTTGTAGTTTGGCGCAAATCACTTTTTCTACCTTTGGTCGCGTTTAATTTAAAAAAAGTATCTTTGGTCAATTTTTCAAAGTTTACGTTTATTTGTTTTTATAGTATTTTATACTATTTTTTTGAAGCCTTATATGTAATAGTACGAGCTTTATATTTAAATAGTGGATGAGATATTTCAAATTATAAAGTTAAAAGCTGAATAACTGAATATTAAAAAGGTCCCAATTGTACAATTTTCAGTTGAAAACTATCACAAACATCAAATCAAGCAAGAATCATTCAAAATTCACTTTTAAGTTGAATTAAAGCGTTTACAATAAAAACATTTGAATTTACATCATTCCAAATTGACTTAGAATATCACTGAACTTTTCCATTTTTAAGATATCTAATTTGAAATTTTTTTAATTCGAAAATTTTTATGCTTCATTTTTACTTTCTTGAATTTTAATTGCGAAAGTAATATTTTTCAATTTTTAAGACTTCAATTTGAAACTTAAAGATTTGTAAAGCCTTTAATAATAAATTATACGTGCAAATTATACATAGAAGCGTTTCAATTTCATATTGTGCAGTTCTATGGCTTTAGTATAGAATACATACAAAAAATAAAAATTCTTGAAATTTAGTGACTTCGATATGAAATTTTATAATTTGGAATGCTTCCCCTTTAAAAATGGTCTAATTTTAAAAGGTTCAATAATTTAAATTTATTCAATTTTGAAGCCTGCAACAGTGAAATTGAGCAATTTAGACGCAACCACACTACACTAATTTGAAATAATCATTTACTTCCGAAATCTTCACTATTTAAAAATTTGTTATTCTGATCATTTCTGAATTGAAATATTTGCACTCTTTTGGAAACTGCACAACGTGATATCAGAAAATAGACATAATTTTTAAATAAATGGAGAGTGAAGGCAGCTTTAAAGCTGATAAATAACGCTCCGTCTAGTGCGCCTGCTCCCATCCGACTACAACCGATACAATCGCTGCTTAACTTTAGTGATCGAGCGAGAAGCCTGAAACAAGTCCATGTGTTCAAGTAGATAAATTTACTTGATAACAGTACGTTTTTAAAATTTAAAATAAAAGTCCAATAAAAATGGGTAAATGGGAAACTGAGTGAATGGTTCGATATTATGCAAGGTGCTAGGCAAGGATGCGTTATGTCCTCATGGCTATTTATCACATTTATGGACAAGTGTCTAAGAATGGCCCTCTTCGACGAAGAAGTTGTGGATCTCAGGCCACTGAGGGTACGTGGGTTAGCGTTCGCAAATGATAGGGTTGTTATAGCAGAGTCAATCGAATACTTACAAAGAATGTTGAGCAAACTGTATACGCAGGCATGAAGAAAATGAGCCTCAAAATGAACATAAAAAAATCGATGAGCGAATAGAACAAGTTGTTAAGTACGTATATCTTGCTAGGTTAACCTATTCACTAATAGCGCAAAGATAGATGGAGAGTTAGATAGGCGTATAAACGAGGGTTAGAAGGTTATCGGTAGAGCAGGACCCATTATCTAAAAATATATCAAGTAAAGCTAAAAGGGGCAATACATAATTTTATATGTATACAGACTGTGCTGTACGGTAGACAGTTAAGATGTTTAAGATGGTTTAAACATGATCAGGGAATGAAAGATGAACGACTGACGAAACAAGTGTATCATGGTAAAGTAAATCGCAGTGTGCCCAGAGGCAGACCGCGGAAAGAATGGTTAGAATGTGTGAACGAGACCCTAATTCGAAGAGACATAAGAAGCCATACAAACAAAAGAGCTTTACTGAGAAAATGAATGGACGTGAGGGAAGCTAAAGAGGTATGCCAAGACAGGAAAGTGTAGCGACAAATAGTTTAGAAGAATTGCATGAGAAAGAGTGTCAATGAAGTGAATGACGCCTGAAACAAAAGATCTTGGATACTAATGAGCCCGAGTTGGCAGTTTTACATGATGAATTTGTTAGGCTCTTCACGTGGGGTTATCGCTAGAGCGATTGATCAGCTACCTGAGTCGGACCAGTGTTGCGGAAAGAAGGTGTTATTTAAATAAACAACACGGGAACTCTATATCACATCCGAGTGAGTCACGCTTACCCCGAAAGGGATATGGTTTAATGGTAATATGCGCTTTTTCGCCGTTTTAGAGAAAATCGACTTTGAAATATTCGCCACAGACCATATACAGTTTGGCGAAAAATACTTCCGAGGCCGGTAGCTCAGCTAGTAGTGCTTTGGCTTCTTAGCTGGTAAGTTGCGTGTTCTACTCTCGCTGCCTGTATTTTTTAAATTTATTTCTTATATTTTTTATTTATTGAAATAATTATAAATATAATTTTCTTCAATGATCTCCAAACATTATGCAAATAACAATTTTTTAAATGTCTTTTTTCACGAATAGCTTGATTTTTTCCGAAAGAATTCCAGGGGGAAGTGGAAAGGGCTATTCGCACCAAAATTTCGGTATGAATAGCCAGATTTTTGCGGTGCATGTAGACACTTCCTTTTGCAAACAAATTTATTTTTCATAAAATTTATTAATTGTGTTCATAATGGTTACTTATTATATTTCAAATGAGAAGTCTGAATGAGGTTTTTAAAACGATAATTTGTATTTTTTGCTAAAACTATAATAAAATTTAAAAACTCAGTTTTCCGTAAAAAGGCACTACAAATTATTATTTATATAATTTTTGAAGATTATTGAAGAAAATGGTATTTATAAACATTTTAATAAATCAAAATAAATAATAAATGATTTTAAAAAATGCAGGCAGCGAGAATCGAACACACAACCTTCTGGCCGAAGCGCTACTGCCTTAGCTACCGGCCGTTCGGAATTTTTTTTCGCACAAACTCTGTATGACCTGTATCGAATACTTTAAATTCGATTTTCTCGAAAACGACGAAAAATCGCGTATCACTGCTTTGGAAAATTAATACTAAATTAATGAACTTTAATTAAAAAAATTATGATCGAAAATTAAAATTCACAATTGGCGGTAAAATAAAGAATTGTATTCTTATTTGAGACAGCTTCATGCCTTATGACATTAATATTCCGTTTTCTTAACAGCTGTGTCAAGTTGTCCCGAAAAAATGCGGTAGTTGGAAAAGGGTATGGAGTCTTTTTCCTGAAAATAAGGGACGACTAGCCGAGTTCGTGAAAAATATTGTATTACTCGTCCCGCATTTCGGGACGACGAGACACTTATTTTCTTAAATTTATGAAAATTTTGTTTCTATAAATTGAGAAACCACTGATGTCAAACTTCAGAAAATCGACATCTTCAAAATTATATTAGCAGTGCAACAATTCATATTGCTCACGTAAAGAAACGGTTTTTGATAAAAGGTCAATTTCGCACATCTTCAAACTGCAAAATTCTATAATCCGTTTTCTTAGGCGTTGGAAGAAAAACCCCAAAATAATTTTTTTTGAAATCGAAAAACTTAGGAGATATTCCAAATTAAAAATTGTTGTCCTCTTTTTCTTAAACTTTCATAACTTGGGTGATTATAGTGATATTAAGGTCTATTTTTGGTACATTATTTATAATAGGGTATGTGGCACAATGTCCTCTACAAACCCTGTAAATGTCAAAATGGGATCTCCCTTAGATTTCGAGAAATAATTAAGAACATAGTTTTTCGCATCGTGTGCATTGCTTTGGCCACGAAGGAATTAATAGGGGAGACCGGGGCGAGATGAGCATACGGGGTCAAATCAGACACTGCATTTTCTCTCAAAATATGTGATTTTTGTTGCTGCTCTTTTCAGAAATAACAGTAATATTGATTTTCTAATTTCTCAGAAAAAGAAAAAAATTAAATAGAGTAGATAAAGTAAAAATAAAAATAATTAAAATTTCAAAACCTGAATCCTGTTATTCTATGATATCATAGAACGAAAAGAAATAATTGAAAATAACGGACAATATTTTTAAACTAAAGTTTGTCGTGAAGTTTATTTACCGAACTTGAATGTACTAACGCATTTATACACAATTAATTGAAAGAAACAGGTAATATTGAAGTTTTAATCATAATTGTGATTTGGGGCGGAATGAGCCGGTCCATGGGGTGAGATGAGACGCTCTTGTCGTTTTGAGTGGAATTTTCGAAAATATATAAAGATTTAAAAGAGAGTTGCAATAGTGAAAACTTACAAAAGAAAAAAATAACATTCGTGGTTAGAAGAGTCTATGACAGTTATTGTAAAATCTGTTGTATAAAGAAATTCTAGTATCAGAGCACCTGCAATTGGGTTTGTTTACAAATTTGATTTTTTGAGTTTTTTTCAGCATATTCAAAACGAATTTTTTTTTTATATTAACAATGACAAGTTGCAGAAGGCTTCTAAAATTAATATTAAACATCATTTCTTTAAATTTTTCAGAAAATTATTATTTTTTTTTAATTTCAGAAATATGTTATAAATGAAAAATTTCAAATAAATGTTAATTCAACTTGAAATTAGAAAAGTTATTATATAAAGGAAAAATTTGAACTAATAAAAGATTAAATGCATTTATACTGTCAAATATTTATAAAATCCTTCCCCTAAGTAATCAGACTTAATTATACCGTGAAAACAATTATATTTTGTCGTGATACTCATTTCCATTCTCAGAATACTTCAAATAATCTTCTATATGTACGAAAACCACGAAAAATTATCTTCTATTACCAAAAACTAATAATTAGTTGAGGTGTCTCATTTCGCCTCAATACATGTCTCGTCTCGCCCCAGAGCATGGGGCGAGATGAGACATGTGCACAAATTATAATTTTCATATTTCCATCGCAATTACTGTTTTTGAAACACTTCGTCTTTTATGAAATTGATACACGAAGGTTCATATAATGTATAGAACCACTTACATTTTTAAAAACTACTATAGGTTTCAAATAATTTCACTGAAAATGATAACTATGCTCATCTCCCCCCGGCCTTCCCTAGTCTATTCACTATTCCTTCGTGGTTTTGGCGCACGTTTTTAATTATTTCTCGAAAACTAAAGGAGATCCCATTTTGATATTTACAGGGCTTGTGGAAGTCAGTATAAAAAAATGAAGAAAATAAAAAGTTTTTTTTTCAGAAATTCAATTTTAAAATTAGTTTTTAAAAAATCCAAGAAGTTTGTGAAATTTTTTTGTTCAAAAATATTTTTTCAAATCTGCATCCTATTACGAATAATTTACAAAAAATAGACCTTAATATCACTAAAATCACCAAAGTTATGAAAGTTTAAGGAAGAAAGGATTAAAATGTTCAATTTTGAATATCTCCTAAGTTTTTCGATTTCTTCGCAAATTATTTTGAGGTTTCTCTTTCAACACCTAAGAGAACGGATTCAAGAATTTTCATCAAAATTACTAAAGATCGCTGAAATTCTTCAAATGATTTGACATGGAATTGCTCTAATACCTTCATATCGAATTATTTTTCATAACTCAAACAAAAAATTCTGTAAGATAGTCAACTATTTTGTCCATGCATGTGTCCGAAAGAACACATTAATCAATTATTATTTGTTTAAAAACGACTCAATCGTTTAGTACAATAACAACATTTACAAGAGGGATAAAACTAATATTTAAAGAGATATTTTCCTACATCATTAACCATTAGTAACCATCATTAACAATCCAAAATTAGAGTTAACTGACCTTCTTGCATTCACTTATGCGATAATAAATCTTGTAAACATAATATCATTAATATTCCAGGAATTTTACAGCTTCACTTCTAATTTCTTATCTTGTTTGGAGCACACCTACTCGAGTCGTCGCAATCTGTTGCACCTGTAACATAGAAGGTGAGAACTGCGAAGTGCGCACATTCAGCTTTTATTAAATTTATCGAGATTCAATCACAAGTCGTAGGCGAGGGGTTAAGTCCTAAGCCGCTGTACTGTACACGAATCAAGAATTGCGCTCTATACTCACAACAGGTCGTCACTCGATCCTGATTAATAGCATTCGGGTTCTTACTGTGCTGTAAACAGTATTAATCAGGATCGAGTTTTCAGTGTTGCGACAGAACCTGGACGGCATTAATCAGGATCGGGGAGTCGACTAGTCACACTGGGGCAATGATGCAAAGGAAACTTCACTTGATCCCGAATGCCTAGACGAGTGCCTATGTAAGGGTATATTTTATCTTCAATTCAATTGCTTCAACAAGTTAGCCAGACATTCCTTTTGAGTACCTACTACTGTCAACTCGAGTTAGCCTTGTCCAAGAAAAGGCTTATTCGAAATGAAGGATTGTAAAGGGTACCTTCCCTAACAGTCTAGCTCACAAAATCTAGATTATTCAGGAAAGACAAAAGAAACTCTCAAAAATCATATTTTGAATTTAAAAAAAAAATAGAAACCTGCTCCCAAGATATCGGGGAGTTGGATTGAACTATTGAAAGATGGATTCAAAAAAGTGAATCAATGTCAAGGTACACTAGGTCAAAGATGAGTTTTGGTCAAAACTACCTATACCTCCAAATTTTTAATTTTGTACTTCTGTCATCAACTGTATTCCTTAAAATATACAAATTGTTATTGTAGTATCGTTACAGTAGGTTTAATCAAGAATTTGATGCCGTTTTTCTTTTTTTGTTTGGTAGCTCTAGAATACGTTGAGAAAAAAATCTGGCACTGGAATAGTAGGATTCAACTAGTGTCCGTGGTTCGTTAAAAGTATTACTAAAACTGAAATTTCGAATTTGTTGTTACGGTTATCTTAACTGTGAATGACATTGTAACTTTAATCAATGCAAGCTACTAATTTAAACAATAATATTTTGTGAAATCAACAATTTATCTTAATTAAACATGAAGAGTCTCTAATTCGGAGGAATCTAAAAAAAAAGATCAATTCTCATCAAAAAGCGATTCCTCGAAAAAGCAGTACGACCGTGGATTAAAAAAATGGTGGGGTTTCTGTACAAGTCGTCATATTGATCATCTGCAATTGTCAGTAACAAATGTACTAACGTTTCTCACTATAGAGTTTAAAAAGTTTATGGGTCACTGAATCGTTTTCGTTCGGCAATTGCGTTACTTTATGGTCCTAAGCTAGGACAAAATCCATAGGTCAAAAGATTTTTTAAGGGTATCTCCAGACTTAGACCAACTAATTCTAAATATGATTGTACACCGGATCCTGCGTTAGTCTTAAAGACCATACGCCAATGGGGATCGAATGACAAATTAACCTTTAAAAAGTTAATTTTTAAACTGGAAACCTTGC
Source organism: Andricus curvator (assembly GCA_932195095.1). Lineage (NCBI taxonomy): Eukaryota > Metazoa > Arthropoda > Insecta > Hymenoptera > Cynipidae > Andricus > Andricus curvator. Next base: position 19,602 of record CAKNYM010039543.1, read on the forward strand.
CGACTCTCATCACGGGTCATCGAATGCAAACATTAACACTTATAGAAGTAAGAAATATCGAAGAAAAAAACGATAGAATAGAGTTAAAAATTCCTGATAGGATCAAAACCTCTACTGTCCATAGCCAACTACCTATACTTGTAATTCAGTTCTATACCGAAGAGTTGACTGTGTGTTCGGTAACCGCCCTCAAAGATCACTTAGATCAAAAGCGCTTAAAGGTTCGGAAAATAAATTATTCCTTTCTTTTAAAAAACCATACAAACAAGCGGCATCATCGTCCCTAGGCCGTTGAATAAAAAGTGTTTTATCATTAGGTGGAATCAATACAGATCAATTTAGCGCATATATAGTACTCGTCACGCATCCACCACAGCTGGGTGGACGTATAACTCGCAAACTTTCGTAAAATTCTGTAACCGCGAATTAGTTGACGATGCAAGCCTTGTCAATATTAAGTAAAAAATCAAAATGAAAGAACTTGTGTAAGCATACATTGAGCCACTATTATTGTACTTTACAATAAAATTTATTTTGCTTTACTAAAAATCAAAGCCGTAACAAACTGTGTATAGCTACATTATGATCTCGAGGAAGAGGCGCGCAATACAATTAAATGATTAAATGAACCTACCTTAAGTTAAGTCCTATCATAATTGTATGTAGCGCCTCTTCCGAAGAGATCAAGTCCCACCATCATAATAAGTTCCCTATTCCTAACAAAATTTTGATTGTTAGAAACCTCAAAAATGTTACGGCAAAAAACTTGGCAAATGAAGAAATATAACAAACGGAATACAGTCGAAAATTTTTCACTGTGAATAGTGGCGACATCGGTACATGGAAGAGGGTATTGAATTATGATCTCTTCGGAAGAGGCGCTTCATACAATTGTAATAGAACTTCACTTACAGGTAGGTTTGTTTAAGCATTTCATTATAATTGCAACAGATGCTGCAATAATTGATATTTAATTTTAAAATGTGTGTCTTAAAAGCTTAACTTATTAGTATTTTGCAGTATTGTAAGTTTCAACAATTGGTTATCAAAGGAAAATTTGTGGCTAATTTATAACCTTGAAAAATAATTTCTATTGTGAGATAATACGCTCTTCGGTACCTAGTGGCATTTGTCCTGAAATACTGAAAGTTGCAAATCAGAAATTTACTATCGAAAGTTATATTTACTTAGCATGATCCATTTTTTTTCATGAACTAAATGAACGTTTCTTCCAACGGATATCATGCATATTTCGTTCAAACAAATGTTCTTTGCACTGAAATAAATGTACAATTGAAACAAATATGCCAAAATGTTGAATTAAAAAAATATTTATTTGAAAAAAAGCAAATTTGTTTATTTGAAAAAATGCTTTTCTTTGTTCGAATTAATTAATCGCAAATTTCTTATTTAGACAACGATTTCTTGCAATGAAATAGATCAATATCTTATTTTGAATAAGATTTTTTAAATGTATATAATTAGTAACTTCCAATAATCATGACAACTTTTAGCATCGGGAAAATATTTTTTTATTTCGATCAATAATTATTTATCTGGAAAAAATATATATTTCATTCAAAGAAACCTAAATTACTTGAATCACACATGAATAAGCCCTATTATGAGAAATATTTCTTTGTATTAAAGAACAATCACCAAAGAAATTCCTTCTTTAAGTCGAGGCATGCCTTTTTCTCCATCAAACAATATTTACTCAACTGAAGTAAACGAATCCTTGGTTTAAAGAAAATAAACGAAACAAACGCATTTCCTTGGATCCAGTAATTTTTTTCCATGCGCATAAAATTATAATTTTTTACTTATTTTGTTTTATAATTTCGGTAAATAGCAAGTTTCGAGTTTTTAGAATTCATTATTCTCATTACTCATCAGTGTTTAAAATGAAGACTACTTTTTGTAATGGATGCACGGAATTTTTGCTTTTCGAGGCATGTATATTATGCGAGAAGTGACCAATTCTAAGCCCATTGCAAAAAGCCGTTATAAAAGGCTTTTTCTAGCTGCTGCGCTTGCGCACTTTGAAGAACATTACTTTGTCTAGCTGTTGCGCTTGTCCAATTCGAATCAGAATTACATTCTAGGACTGCCGGAATCATAACCTCACTTCATTATGAGTTGACGATTGAGAGACTGATTGTGAGTAGTGAATTGTGAATAGTGAATTGTGATTGGACAAACTCGAAGTGATAGTTACCATAAAGAAAATTTCCAAATTTTGTGTATACCTGGGGTTTCCGGTAATTTATCAATTTTCCATAAGTTTCCGTAAACTTTTGGATTTCGTCCAAAAAGCTGTAGATACCTCAATTTCCCGGAAATTAATTAGTAATTTTTGGTATTTGAAATTTTAATGTATTTTTTGTGAATTTTACAGTACTTGCCATCGGCTCATCTTCAGCTCGTTTACAGCTCGCCTCCAACTCACCTTCGACTTGCCTACAATTTGTCTTCGATTTGCCTCTGGCTCGTACAGAAAAATACTAAATTATTGTTTTAATGGTTCCCCGAAACTCTGAAAAATATTCACGGGACGCAAACTACAATGCCGATCTAAGAAAAGGACGAAAAAATTAAAAATTAACTAAATGATTCAAACAAGATGCTCTAAGAAGTACGATTTAAAAAAAAAATATTGCATAGCTTCTATAAAAATAGAGATCAGTTTTACGTGGGAAGAAAGTTATTTCAACTGTAAGCATAATGTTCTACACTGGAACCTGGATTTGTGCACGGTTTCGGGCATGGCCCGCAGTGGCCTTCGACACAAATCCAGGGACTCTGAACGTACACAGGCAGGGCCGCATGAATGATTTCTGTTGGGTTTGAACGAATGACGCAACCTGATGCGACTAATGCGCTGAGAGTGCGGCCCTCATTCTTTTTGTCACGCTTGACTGAGCACCGCCTCTCTAGCGGTCCCGCGGCTCCCCACATCACCGAATTGCCAAGGACAGCAATTCTAGAAATGCACGAATCCAGTTTACGGAAATCCAGGTTCCAGTGTAGTTGAGTTTACTATGAGCCGATAGTTGTTGTAACAGTAGACTGAGTTACTTTTACAAGATCAACTTTACTAGTTTCAAACAGTAAGCCTTACCCCTCAATCGCAGTTATCTCTACTAGAAATGTCCTCATTGAAGTCTCTGGAGACCCTCGTGAGAGGCTATGGCTGCCCTCGTAGGAGACTCTGGATGCCCTCATGAGAGGCTCTGAAGGCCCTCATGTGAGACTCTGGGGGCCCTCGTGGAAGGCTCTGAAGGTCCACATAGGAGGCTCTGGAGGCCCTCATGGAAGGCTCTGGATGCCCTCATGGCAGGCTCTTGGAGCCCTCAATGTAGACTCTAGAAGCCCTCGTGAGAGGCTCTGGAGACCCTTGTGGGTGGCTCTGGAGACCCTCGCTAGACTCTTTGAAGACCCTCGTGCGAGGCTCTGGAGGCCTCCTCAGGATTTCTGAAATAGCGGCGACTGCGGCGACACCTTTTTGTAGTATATTTTTATTATTATCATTCTACCATTATGCCATTTCCCTTTCGGGGTAGGCGTGACTTGCTCGGTTGGAAAATAGTAGTGTGTATGGTGGGTATATAGGTATAAGGTAGATAGATATATAGGTGTTAGGTATAGATATTTTAGATTGATCTGGAATTCTCGTGTTATTTATTCAAATGACACGTTCATTCCGCAACACTGCTCCGACCCAAGTTGCTGATCAATCTCTCTAGCGACCACCCCAGGTGAAGAGGCTCACAAAATTGTTATGTGTGGTTCCCTACTTGGGCCCATTTAGTATCCAAGGTCTTTGTTTCAGGCGTCATTCACTCTATTGTCACTCTGTTTACAAATTATTTGCCGCCACAATTTTCTGTCCTGGCATACTACTCTAGCTTCCTTTACGCCCATGCATTTTTTTATGCAAGCTCTCGTATTTCTATGGCTTCTCATGTCTCTCCGGATTAGTGTCTCATTCACAGATTCTAACCATTCTTTTGGCGGTCTACCTCTGGGCATTCGGCCATTTACTTTACCTTTATACACTTGTTTCGTGAGAGGTAATAATCTGCCATTCATTCATTCTGTCAATGTGATAATCCGTCAGTTTGACATCCTTCAAAATTATCTTACCACTAAAAGCAACATGAAGTTGATGAAATTGTTCCCCTTGCATGAAAATGCTTTGTCATTAATTTTCAAGTTATTAATTTTGCATGCGCAATTCTAAAACAGTTTAATTTTTGAGGCCTTCAAACTAAAGTTTTTTTGCATCGAAAGCAATTTTTCAGAAAATTGTTGGTTTGAAATTTATTAATTTTTGGAGGTTTCAAATTTCAAATTTTACAATTTTGTAGCTTTAAATTCAAATATTTAAAATTTCAGGATAATTCATTCTTAAATCTTTAAAAATAGAACAATTTTATATAAAAGCCTTTTTAGTCAGTTTTTACAATTAAACAATTTTATATTTAGATATTTTTTAATACTTTAATAGTTTAATACTTTTAGATTTGAATATTCTAAATTGTTTGTTTTCAATTTTAAACATACAAAATTATCTGATTCTTCAAATTCTTCGAAATTGTGGAACACTAAACTGAAAGAATTGATAGTTGCACCATTTTCAGTTTACAGGAATTTTAATTAAGCAATTTTGAATTAAATTCCTCCAGAATAAATTCCAACCAATGAAGAATGAAGAAAATAATTTCAAAAGTTCAAGCCTTCAAAATGAGAAGATTTTAGAACCAGGCATTAAAAATTGGAATATTTTAAATTTGAAGATGTTCGCAAATATTGAACATTTCAAACTCAACTTGAGAAAACAATTTTGAATTGAAAAGCTTAAAATTCTTGTTTTGTATTCTTTTATTTTTGTTTTTTATTTTCTTTGTAATATCTTAAAATTGTCCGATTTTTAGTTGACGATTTAAAAAGATAAATCATTTAAAATTCAAAAATATTTGATACCTCATATAATTGATATCTCAGTAATTAAATGATTTCTTTAATTGCGAATGGCTACAAATTTAGAGTTCTGATATTTCACTTTTCCCTTTCATAAGTTTTAATTTTACAAGTAAAACTTAAGTTGTTTAATTTTAAATAGTATAATTAACGATTAAAACCTTTCTAATTTAAAAAGATTTGAATTTACTTAAAATAATTAAAATTTTAATGGTCCAAAAAAGCTTCAACATCACAATTTTTGGCGACTAAAATTTTTTCAGTTCTAAATGAAGTTCTGATTCGTTTAAGTTTCAAAGTTCCAGAGTAAAATTTTTGTCATTCAAAATCACTTCATATTTAACGTTTTTTTAAAATTCAATTTCAAAGGTTTATAATTGCAAAATTATCGATTTTGAACGGTGAAAATGACGGTGAATTTATATTTTGATTTTACAAAAATTTGTCGGATCAATTTTACCTTTTCAAATATAATAACTATTTAAAATTTCAGAATTTCAGCTGCTTTGACTTTGCTACATTCAATTTAGTTTTTAATTTCAGGCTGTTCAATTTAAATCGCTTCAAATTTTAAATTATTTGAATTCAAAAGTTTAAAATGTTAAACTATTCAATTTTAACTCCTTTAATTAGGAATAATACAATTTCAATTCTTTCGCATTTTCAATGATCCAATTTTCAAAATTTTAATCTGAAAATATTTCATATTTTATCATTTTGAAATTTTTCTATTTTCGTAATTTTAATCTGAAATCATTTAATTTCTAGCTTTTTAAATTCAAAATGAAATTATTTTCTACAATTATTTTTTTAAAGGATTTGATGTTACTTATTATTTTTTTAGTTTGGGCACTCGGCCGTAATGAAAAAATTTCTTATACTGTCATGTTTCAAAATATTAATGAATGCAACGCGAGAAATGTAAAAGTGTTATATTTTTCAGAAAAACAACTTCCAATTTTTGTTAACAAACTGCTGTATCTCGAATTCCGGTAATTATTAAGACAATAAAAACGGGTTTTCGAAAATAGCGTTTAGACTATTATGGAATGTAACCCTTCAACATTTATTTTTCATAACATAAGGCTTCCCAGGTCGCAAAAATCATACAGTTTATACATAGTGCATAAAATTATATATAATTTTCATTTGTTTCATACAAATAATTTATAGAACAAATTGAAATAATATATAATATTTAAATTGTGTATAATTTTTCCGCCTGGGTTCCCAGAGCAAAGTGCTTTAAAAAATTGAAGAATGGGGTGACTTTTGCACGCAATATACAGGAAGAATGAGATTTGAGGATGAGAAAACTAGACAATTATAGTGAAAAAATTTACTGTAAAAACCTATTCAATTGCTCAAAATGAAGCAATATGCAATTATTATGCAATTTTTAATAAGGTTGATTTAAAAAGCTTTAAATTTCGACAATTTCAGTGATAAATAATGCACAATTTAAATCTTTGAATTTAGAATGCAATTTCGACTAGTGGAATTTCAAAATTTTAATTTTTGAATTTCCTAAGTTTTAACTGTTTATTGTTAATTAAACTACACATTTGAAAATGTGAAGTCTTTAATGTTTATTTAGAATCCTCCAGTGAGTTATTTTTTCAGATTTCGGGCCTTTTTTTAAAGTAATTTTTGGTCTCTTTCTTTAAAACGATATACTTTTGTTCATTTTTTTTAAATATGGCAAATTTTCTTACTTTATTAAAGAATTTAATAACCTAAAAATTAGACATTTAAATGCCGAATTCTTAGCCTGAAATTTAACATTTTTCGAATTCAAATCTTTTATGAGATATGATAAATGGATACCTTTAAAAATCAACAACTAAAAATTAAAAAGCTTAAAATATTGTACAATTTCAACTTGAAACTGCTCACAACGAGAAAATCAAGATAGAATCAATCAAAATTGGAGGATTTTCCGTTTGAAGTATTAAACGTTTTTTTGGTTACAAATTTAAGTCGTAAAACATATTTCAATTTCATAAAGATTTTATCTCGCTTATCGCGTGTTCGCTCTCTACTTCAGTTAATAAATTTAAAAATAAATTGTCTTTTCCACGATATAGGAAAGCCATTTAATACCTTAAGACTTTAGATATACCAGTAAGATGTTACATTGAGAGCAGTAAGATTCTTATCGGAATGATGAAAATGTAAACATAAATCATTTAATAAAAATGCACTATGAATAAAATCATCTTCTTCATTTGGTAATTATCTTACAAATTAAAAAGAAAAAGTTAGATTCTCTAAATATCAGATCATCAAGTTTTATAGGTAATTTACGCTGCTGGAACACCTAGTTGTGTAACTATAATTTCTGCTCATACGGAGAAATATAAAGACATTTATATGTATTTGAATATGAATTTGGGAGATTTTTGAAAATTACAGAAATTTTAAAAAATTTGAAAATTTTGTTTTGATCATTCCGTCAACGCGATCATTTTATCGTTTGATAATTTTCGTTATTCATCCCTGATGTCACTTTTTACTACCTAGGAAGTACTTTCCACTCCCTAGGAACTGAAAAGTAATTTTCACTTCTTAAGGATTGGAAAGTAGGACTTTGGCCCCGCTTCATAGGCATTGAAAAGGGCTGCAATCATGCATGCGTGTTATAAAAAATCTATTATTTATTTGCTTTTAATGTTTTTAAGAAATAATTTCGAGGTGCGTTTCTTAACATCTTTCGATTTTGAAATACGTCATCGCGTCCGGCATAATTGAAAAATATTACGTAATGACGTCGAAATAAAGTCATTTTAACGATAAAAGGTAGTTATTTGTTTAACATACTTTAACGGTATTTTTGAAGCTTTTTTAATTTTTATATAAAAAATCGGTTTTTATTTTATGCGTTACATACACTACCGTTATCAATTACAGGTTTTTCGATAGTTGCATACGTTTCAATTTACATTAACGGTAAAAACGAATAATTAAAATGAACGTATCACCTTAAAATAGATAATGAGGACTCTTATTTCAATTTTTACTTAAATCCAAAAAAATGTTGCTGAATTCAAGTAGTAACCATTTTATTTATTTTTTGTTACTGTATGGCCCGCTATTCAAATTTTTTTCATTAATTTTTCGGAAAGAAGTCGCTGTAGTAAACTGAAACAAAAATATGATAAAAGATATAAACATTTCTAATTCTGCAAAAAGAAATAATGTTTTTAATTAAACATCTTTTCTTAATTAATTTGCTTGAACGTGACTTTTTTACCGAATCATAAATCAGTACGATTCTTACGCCTTGTAAGCCTAAAAACAATATGTATGAAATACACATATCTTCAATATCAAGTTTAAGCCGACAAGTGAGATAGCAATTGCTATATAATATATTTCTACTCTGATGAAAGATCTTGTAGAATTTTCGTTATAGTTACACTCGCTGTTAACGAAATGAGAATCGTCATTGGTAATCTGCTCTTCGCATTAGCTGTTTTTCTCAATTCTATTGGTAAATATAATAATATAATATCATATCTGAATTTATTGATAAAAAAATTACTGTACCACTTTTAATCTTTGACTTCAAATTCTGGAATTCCGTCTAGACCACAAGTGACAGAAATCCACAAACAAAATTGAGCCATAATTCGTTGATTTGAAGCGGTACAAATATTAAAAGAAATTAAATTGTTTTCCAGTTTGGACATTGATCATGCCAGCGAAGAAAGCTGAAGTTCAAAACTAGTGTTATAGAAAATAACCTGAAAAAAATTGTAACCCTAGCAGAGGATTGATTTAATCATCCCAGAGGGTCGCTTTGATCATTGCAGAGGGTCGATTTGATCATCCCGGATGAATGACTTGATCATAGTGGACGGGCGATTTAATCAACGCGAAGGATCGATTTATTCATCCCGGATGGTCGATTCGACCACTCTGGATGATCGACTAACTAGCTAAAAATCTTTTGAATCCTAGAGGGTCAATTTAATCATCAGGGGAGGATCGATTTGATCATCCTGGATGGCCGATTTTGTTATCGCAGAGGATCAATTTACTCATCCCAGGTAGTCAATTTGATCATCCAGTGGGTCGATTTAATCATCACAGAGGATCGATTGAACCATCACAGAGGATCAATTTGACCATCACAGAGAATCGATTTGATCATCACAGATAATTAATTTGATCATCCCGGATGGTAAACTTGATCAGCCCAGAGGGTTAACTTGAGTCTCTGCTGTCCTTGTGTGATTTGGCATTTCATAGCAATCTGGCACCTAGTTTAATTACCAAGCATGGCTCTAACTTGAGCCTCTGCTAATATTTCTATACATATATTTTTTCTCGCAGAATTAGGTTTATCGTCCTCATATGAAGAGGGAGTTGTGCGAAGTACTGAATCAGTTTCTGCTTCTTATTACGGAGATGGATATGGTCATCTAATACCACTGATCGCCGGAAGTTTTCATCCTGTATCATTCGATGCACTGTATATTGTTGGAATACATATCGGCGAAAATATTCATCCAATTTATGATAGTAATAGGCGGCAGATTTTAATAAGACATCAAGGCAACTACCAGGTTGTAATGGACCAAGAATTACGTGATAAATATAACCATGTCTTCGTGAACTTTCTCTCGCCCACGCGATCAAGCACGTCCACGCTATCAAGCTCGCCTACGTCATCAAGAACGTCTACGTCATCAAGTTCGTCTGCGTCACCAAACTCGCCTAGGTCATCAAGCTTGCCTACGCCATCAAGCTCGCCTAGGTCATCAAACTCGCCCATGTCATCAAGATCACCCACGTCATCAACATCGTCTACGTACTGGCCCGTGTACCTGCCACGGCGCTCGTACCATGCTTCCTCAAATCCGAGACCCACTCAGAGACGCAGACTTAATTCAGTCTAGGCATGCCTAGATGATGATAATGCAATTAAAGAAAAATGTCTATGTATTGTGACTCCCAATGTGCATTTTAGAAGTATATGCAAGATGTAATTGACAATTATTTCTAACATTTTATTCTGGATTCGGGTAAAATACGTCGTAAAATAAAATTATAGGGAAATAATTGTTGATTAAGAGCACAAATATTCTAATTTTAATTTATTAACACTTATAGTGGCCTAACTAATAAATAAGTTGAATTCATTATTTTACATACATTAGTATTTGAAATTATTGATTATCTATTGTTATATTATTGCATTATCAACTGTAAATTAATTTTTTTTAATAAAAAATAATTTCAAATTCTCACAGAAATCTCAAGAAACTTTGTTTTATTCTCTTGAAACATTTTAAAATTCACATTTCCCAAAACTTTAACTGTGATTCCCGGGTTTTCATGGTATTCTCGGTTTGTAGACATCATAACAACAAATTTTTTCATTTTTCGGCTCAAACTGATTTTTTATTTTGTTTTTACATGCAAACTTTTTTAAAAACCTGAGTGTAAGAGCGAAAATTAGGAAAAGCTGCTTAGCTGTACAATTACCAGATTTTGTATAAAAAATGTAAATTTTTTTAATTTACTTCTCAAAATATGTGTTCAGCAATCCGAAAATCCGCCTAGTACCAAATTTCATAAGTTTCTTGTAATTTATTTAATTTTTCTAAAAATTAATTGCAATATTGGATTCAGCACAAGGACATGTATTGTCCTTATGTATTACTTCATCGCATCTGCGTGCTCTGTTATATTGTTTAAAGCATTTTTTATTTATTTATTAGTGGACACAATAAGGACATTTTCTAAAATTCATTATCCACGAGAAATCAAGAATAAATAAACAGAACTAACAAAAAAAACTTCTTCAATCAAATTCTTGATGAATCAGTAGAGCGAGAATTCAAAATTAAAAACACATGTCTTTCATAGGTTATAGATGTATTAGTTTTAAAAATAGACTTTGATGCATCAAACACATATATTTCTTTCACTCAATAATATAATTGTATCATTACGATATATTTTACCTGAATCCGGATAAAAATGTTAGAAATAATTGTCGACTATATATTACATACACTTCTATAATCTACATTGAAAGTCATATTGCATGAACATTTTAATTTGATTGACTAAACTTAATCGTGTCTGCGTCTCTGAGTAGGTCTCGGATTGGGTGAAGCACGGTACGAGTATTGTGGCAAGTGCACGGGCGAATACATAGACGATGTTAATGACGTGAGCGATCTTGATGACGTAGGCGATCTTGATGACGTAGGCGATCTTGATGGCGTGGGTGATCTTGATGACGTAGATGATCTTGATGACGTAGGCAATCTTGACGTAGACGATCTGGATGACGAGGACGAGGTTGATCGCGAGGACGAGCTTGATGGCGAGGACGAGCTTGATGGCGTGGGCAAGAGAAAGTTCACGAAGAGATGATTATAGTGGTTACGTAATTGTTGGTTCATTACAACCTGGTAGTTGCCTTCACGTGTTATTAAAATCTGCCGCCTATTACTATCATATATCGGATGAACATTTTCGCCGATATATATTCCAGCAATACACAGTGAATCTAATAATACATTGTTGAAACTTCCGGCGATCAGTGGTATAAGATGACCATATCCATCTCCGTAATAAGAAGCATCGATTGTTTCAGAACTCGGCACTTGTCTCTCCTCTACATATACGGACGATAAACTTAATTCTGCAAGAAGAAATATGCGTGTAGAAATATTTATAGAGGTTCAACCTGAAGCCATACTTGGCAATAAAACTAGGCGCTAGCTTGTGATGAAATGCCAAACGAGACATGGACAACAGGTACTCAAGTTAACCCGCTGGGATGATCAAGTTGAACATCCGGGATCATCACATCAATCATCTGCGATGATTAAATCAATGCTCTGGAATGACCAAATTGACCGTCTGGGATCATCAAATAGACCAACTGGGGTGATGTAATCGACCCTCTGGGATGATCAAGGCGAACATCTTGGTTTCACCCCCTCAAGATGGTCAGCTTGACCATCTGTTAGGCTATCCTACACAAAAAAAACACTAGCGTTTCAATTTTGTTTCAGCTTGTTTTCTCAAAAACTTGTTTTGAACTTGAGCTATCATCTCTGCCATGACCAATGTCAAAAATGAAAAACAATTGAATTGCTTTCATTATTTGTACCGCTTGAAATGAAACAATTGTGGTTCAGTTTTGTTTCAGTAAGGTAAACGTCTTAGTAGTCGTGATTCCAATTTTGTTGCTTTTTATCCAATCTGAATTACATGAAATTCTATTTAAATACTATAAAATGCTAAAATGTTATGGGGTTTATTATTGAATTTGACTTTAAAATTTTTTTAAAACAATATATTCAAATTATAACCATGTTTCACGATAATTTAGATTATCACGATCACTGGGATATTTACCTTACGTTCTTAAACGTTTTTTGGTTCAAAATAACATATTTTTGTGTGTGTATATACAGTCGAACAAGGATAGATGTTCAAACTGACCATCTATTTTTCACCATGACAAAGCCTACCTGTGGTCTGGAAGGAATTCCAGAATTTCAAGTGAAAGTTTAAAAGGGGTTCAGTATTTTTTTTTATTTATAATTTCCGAAATGATATTATATGCATTATTATATTTACCAATAGCATTAAGAAAAACAGCTAAGGTGAAGAGCAGCCCACCAATGTCGACACTCATTTCGTGAATAGCGAGTGTAACTGTAATGCATATCTTACAACGTCTTTCATTTAAGTACAAATACATTATATAGCATTCGCTATCTCATTCGTCTGATTATTCTTGATATTTGAGGTATTTGTATTTTATAGACAATTTTTTATGTGTTTGACTTACGATTTGCCAACGACGTAGTAGAGAAACGTTGCTTTTATTACGCAATGTAAAGATTAACGTCACAGAAAAGTAATGTGATAATTTTTGTCTTAACTTATTTTGTTATATTCGTGGCAAAAAATAATAATATGAAAACCCACTTTAGGTTATATGAGTTTTTCTTTTCTTCAATCTTCAAAAACTTTAAAATATTTTACATAAATGTTCGTTGATTAAACACAGTTTCCTATAGTTGAAATTACAAAATTTTGTGTAAATATTGAAATATTAGAAAGGTAAAAATTTTTTATTTGAGAAAATTAGTCAAGAAAAGATGCTTCTTTTCGAAAAATGTATCAAATAAATATTTCAAAGCGCACCACACATTAAATAAATCATTCAAATTGTTACTGCTTGAATTCGGCAAAATTTTTCTGGACTCAAGCAAAATTGGAATAAAAGAACTCATTATCTGAATTCTAGAATTGAGTCTTAAATTCAGCCAAGTTTTACTCAAGATCTGATCGATTTTGTTCAAATCCAGACAAATTTTATGGAACAGAATGGAAATCCATTTTAAGGTGTATATAATATTAATTCCTTACAAAAATGTTAATTTTTTCTCAAATTGATATTTCCATAGAATTTTACCATTAATAAACGATTCCTTTGTTTAAAATTACTATAAGACCTCCATGAGAAGATAAACAAAATAGGAAATATATAATATACATATAATAAATTAAGCAAAATTCGCAAATTATATAATAATATATATTTTTTATATTATAATGAATATTTGTCTATCAACTCTCTTGATACATTCAGAAAACTTAAAAGATTTGTACTCAAATTTAAAATCCGTTTGAAGGATATTCTACTCTCAAATAAAAAAAAAAAAAATAAAAAATACGATTTACAAAGCATGCAAGTGATAGAAAGGAAGGAATTAATTTCCCTCATAAGAACATTTTATTCACACGAAAGCTGTTTTAATTCAAAAGTTATGAAAACATTTTTGACTTGGGTTTTATTTTATTTATACTTTAAATTTTCGAGGCACAAAGTACTAAAACAGATAGAGCGTAGAAAAGGAAGTGAATTTTTTCAAATAAACGGTAACATATTTCCAAATAAAAAATAACCAATGAACAATAGTATTAAACAAAAATTATAATTTCATGATTGCAATTAAAAAAGGGGTCCACAGCAGAAAAGCATAAAAAAATGGAAAGATTATCTAAATTCTATTTGCGAACATCCTTTTTGCCTAATCATAGATATTTAAATTCTATAATAAAACCAATGAGTTGTTGGTCTTATATTATATTTGAGTTTCGGGGAAAAAATTATAAAATTATAGATTATTTTGAAATGTAAAAGCGTCACTTTCTATCATCGAAAGCTTAATTCATAAGTAATCTAAAATGGGCTCGGAAATCATAACAAACTAGGTAACGAGCAGTTAATAAAAAACACAACCTCTTTTAAGGATTAAAAATCATCTTAATTTTTAATTTTAAGAAATGCTTGATCAGAAATGCAACATTACTAACGTACGCAATTTTAAATAATAATTTAAGGGCATGTTTTTACAAAAGTTTGATGGGATGATTTTTCGTATATAGTCTACAAAAAAACGAAATTTCGAATTCTAAGAAGAAAATATTAAACAATTGATCGCATGGAAGTCATCAAAATCCCCCTTAAATATATTCGTGTCAAGTTGCGTTTTTTTTATTTTCTCAAGTTTATTCTATACATAAAAGAAAACTGAAATCCCAATCATAATTATAAAAGCATTAGAATTTCCTATGTAAGTATTTTCTAATTTCGGAAGTGGATTTATCAATCAGGGAGGTGATTGGGAGGAGGGAAATACTGCGAAATCTGTCATATAAATTGAATTGCTCTTTTCAGTAAAATTTTAGTTTTCATTCTTCATAAATTAAAAGAAAACGTAAAAAATTAAGATTATCGCTTTCATTAAACTAATTCTTTCTGGCATACGCCCCCTTAATAGAGTGGCAACCTGACCACAAAGAATTCTATTTTTTTCCTTCATAATAATTCATTCATAAACCAGTTCCATAATGTCGAGGGTGGAGATGCAATTATGGCATGGTGTGTTACTACATCCCCCTTGGAGTTTTACAGGTTACAGCCATCATCCGAACCAAAGTACCACTTTTAACTCGCCGATGGTCCTTGAACCAAACCACTGATCAGGTATTCAAACACGTTTCCTGGACGTCACTGGAAGAATGAACAATCATTCTTTGCCTCTAAACCTCGTAATAATCGCAAAACCCCAAGTATTTCCACCTGATTTTATAAAAGCATTTTTCTTCACCTACTTGTTCAATGATATACGACACTATTTCATAGACACATCCAAAACACCTAAACCTCTTTTCCAAAAATATTTTCTCTGTTAGTTTCGAAACGTTTCATGTTTTGCTAAATTAAACCCACTTATCACAATTCTTTGAGTTTGGCTGCTTTCGCCACTGGCCATTTCATGCACTTTCGAAAATGTTCTAGCCTAGATATATTTATGAATGACATAGGTATAGATTATTAAGTATTATACATGCACGTATTATATATGCATCTATTATACATCTACTCGCAAATAGTAATATAAGTATGCCTCTTCGGAGTTTTACTGCCCCCTGGTCAGGAATATGGTACTCCTACTTTCAACTGTCAATGAACGTTGTACATTGGATGGTTCGAAACCATCAGAGCATGCTGAGCTATCAGCGTCGTACAGGATTCCCTTCGGAGATGGATATCGTCACCCTGCATGTAAGACTACTCGGAACTGAATACTGCCATTCTTTATTGCTCTTTACAACTCGTGTTGTCTTCTAGCTTCACTTTCTAATCGGTCATTACCCTTGATTGATTTTGTTGTCGCCAGTGACTGCTCAAATACATCGTCACAAAAATCACCCGCCACACAAATCAAATTTATTTTCCCTCTGTTAGATACTGGCACGAAGAAGAATTATAAACCATTTTTTGGTTTCATTTTCCTGAAGATGAGGATCAACACTTTAAAGGTGCAAATAAAGGACAAAGGTTCGGCTCATATAATCCGGGACAGTGAATGGATTACTCTCGGAGATAAAATCGCATAATTAGTGATACCCGGTGCTGGAAGTGTGTAGTAACTTTAGCGCCACATTGCATTGTTGCGCTATCTTGGTTGCATCTCATCATATGAATATATATGTGTGCACAATGTGCACAAAGATGGCTGAACGTGTAATCAATTTTGATATACTTGCTACGATATGGTGCATTTGGTTATTATAATCCCGGTATTATCCTGACCGTAAAGCTATCGTGAGATCGCAATGCGAATTGTTTGTCAAGTTTCGCAAACCGAATCGAATGCTTCGTTTTTACAAAAATTCGAATCTGATATCTTGTCGAAGGTCGACCGGAATTCGCTTTTTATCACGGGTTTGTGTCCACGTTTCTATTTAAATTCAAATGGAAATGGAACTATCAACCAAAAAAATAGAAAATATTTCATAGATATTACACGCTTATGAATGCAGTAACTAATTAAAATTCTTTTTAAAAAAGTAACACTTTCTCCTCATTCGGACCAGCAATCATCAAAATACGTTGGTTAGATTGGAAAAGGACAACATAAAAAAGAGCCAATTAAGAAGCAATTGCGGCATCCTCTGTGCTTTAAAGGGACTGAAAGTAGAGAGCAATCGAAAACCAGACACTTTTCAATGCCTTTGGTATTAGCGATTAACTAATAATTAATTATTGAACATTAATTACAAAAAACTATTTTCAGCATTTATTATGACAATTTAATTATAATGACATGTATTTATAACATAGTTATTTCAACAGTCACTTAGTCAAGTTTTAGCCCAAAACAGATTAATTTTCAACTAAACAGTTTTATTTTTAACCAAAAAAGATGATATTTTTACCAAAAGAAAAGAATTTTCGGCGAAATAATTTAATTTTTTAACCCGAAAATATGACTTTTCAATAAAAAAAGTTAATTTGAAAATAATACTTGAAAGTTCAAAAATAGTCTCTACCAGAAAAGACAAATTTTCAACGAAATAGTTACATTTTCAACAAAAGAGATGAATTTTTAACTAAATTGATGAATCTTCATAAAAACATGAAATTTGAAGAAAACAGGTCAACTTTTAACCAAGTAGTTGAATATTTAAGTTCAATATTCAACTAAAAAACAGTTCAATTTCATCCAAACAGATGAAGTTTAAATTTGCAACCAAGAACATTAATTTTCTACCAAAAAAGACGAATTTAAAAAAAATGCATGATCTTTAAAATAAAAAGGATGCATTTACAACCAAAAATGGCATAGTTTGAAAAATTAATTTTCAAACAAAAAAAATTATTTTCAACAAAACCGTTAAATTTTTAACCCCAAAAAAATGAATTTTTGATAAATTACAGCTGAATTTAACCAGAAAGTACGACTATTCAACAAAATAGTTTTAATTTTCAACCAAATCGAAAAGGTGAAATTTTAAAAATTTAATATTTAAAAATCATTTCTCGTGTTAACAGGGATCCTAAAAAAGGTGTGTTTTCTTTAAACCTATCGTAATTCTTTAAAATCTTTGAAACTGTTTTTCAAAAACTTACATTTTGTTTTAATTTTTTTGAAATATTTTTAATTTTTTATTATTTTTCATTCTTTTCAAAACTCCTCAAACTTAATCTTTCCTAATATTCAAACAAAATATCGCATAAATTTCTAAACCTCTTAAATGGCTTTAAAGTTATGATATTTTTCCTAAAATGTTTACAAAATTCTACCTGATGAGAAAAATCTCATTAAAACCTTCCGGATTGTTTTTACAATTTTGAAAATCTTTGGAAATGTTTTGAATTATTCTTTTAAAATTGATTCTTGAAAATAGAAAATTATATAAAATGTTCCCAGCAGTCTTAAGAAAATTTTTTCATTCTCTTGAAACCTTTCAAAATTGACATTTTCCAAAACTTTAAATGTGATTTTCGGCTCGAATTTGTATTCCCGGTTAATTCCCGACTATTTCCTAGTGTCCTTGGTTAGTAGACATCAAGCATACTATTTTATTTGTCATTTGATTTTTCGTGGAATAGACAACGTTGACTATACAAAACGGACTTTTGCAAAATGGCCAGTCCCCCAACAGATGAATCACAGTCTGCTGAGAGAGGCTCTTAGCTATTTTATTGTTTGTAATCCAAATGGCTAACAAAGCTCGCGTTCCCAATAAAACTGCAACGTAAACGCCGAGGCAGGACAGTTACAAACGTGTGGATATAAATCTGAAGAGCGTGTGAGCACGTAGGAAGGTAACTCCAAACGAGGTCCACCAGATATCCAGTGGACGTTCCATCACGTGCGCGAGCCCACTCGCTGAATCGAATTATTGTTATTAGGGCAATATGTATCGCGCCCATGTACCCAAGGCACCGTGAACGATCTTACCCCCCCCCCCCAATCGGTTTAAATAAATACAACAAAAGTACCGACAAATTACAGAGATAGTGCCAGCAATTTTTCTCTGACTTGACCACTTTTGGTCATCCTGATTGGGATTATCATTTCTAATGATAATTTCAATTCCGAGAAATTCGAAGAGTGTACAATTTAGATAAATAGTTGAGACAATAATAATCTAGAGGACAATGCGGCGGAATGGGAGAGGCTACCTTTTTCATTAAAGTACTCGCCATCTGTTGTAAAATACAACAACTTTTAAAAATGATGGGAATGAATTAGGAGAAGATCACAAGGGAATAAATCATTACAGTGGTAGGATTATTAAAAGATAAGAAGACAGAAAATATAGATGACATTACGACTTTAGTTTGGAAATATGGGTAAAGGAATGACAAAAATGGGCTTGCATAATGTGTAATAGAGTATGGAGAGGGAAGGAAAGAACAGAAATATAGAAAGAATGAATGTGAGGTGGAAAGAATTGAGGAAAGCAAGAGAAGTAAGCAGGAAGAGATAAGAGTGACTAAACATTAGAAAGGAAGAAATCTATACGCTTGCGTATGCAAAAGATGTGGTAGTATAATGAGGGAAGTCGAGGAAAGAATGGATAGATTGATTATAGAGCTAGAAAAATGCTTGGATAAGAGAATTTCAGGCTTAATATAATACAGAGAAATGTAAAATAATGAGGTTTAGAGATGGTGGATACAGAAAGAAGGAATTGACTAAAACTTGCAAAGCAGTAGGAAAATATAAGAGAGGGAAACTGGAAAGAGGGCACGATAATCGAAGGTGACTCAAAACTTTGGAAACAGATAGGAGAAAGAGGAAAAAGGTCTGCAGAGTTAACGAGATGAAAAGAAGAAAGAAGGGAGACTTTTTAAACATTAGGACATGAAGGTGAGAGAAGAAGAGAATGGAAGATACTGGGAGAAAAAAGATCAGGAAAATCTGACAAAAAGAGTTTGCAAAAAAGAGTTGCAGTTAATAGAAAGATGGGAGATGATGAAGGAATCGAGAATATCAAATGGTATATGATGATAAAAATAAAGGGTTACCGAAATATCTGGAAAAGATATGGGATTAGAAGAGATAGAGAAGAGTAGTCCAATTTTGACTGAAAAATTAAATAAAGGATTAGTTGTTTTGGGAAACAAGGAGGAGGAGAATGTATGATAAATAAGGAAAAGAAGGTAAATAAAGGAAAGAAGGATAAGAAAAATGTGATAAGTTTAAGGAATGGAAACTATATCAAGCTTCCGAGGACAGTTTATAAATGAAGAAGAATCTTATGTTTAGTCAAAAACTTGGAAAGAAATAACTTATTTTCCTTCCTTCTAGCAAGCTTAATTCTGCTTCATGGAAACAAAACTATCAATCATCATCATGACCCATTCTGGAGAATCTTAAAATAGAAAATTTGTGCTTTAATGCCGTTTTTTAAGGAAAATTATGATGTATGATTTCAATTCGCCATACTTTTCACCTTCTGGTGAGAAATCTGAAGTCATCAGCCATGCGTGCGTGATAGCGTAGGAGCCTCAACTCTCATCTCTGGCGATATATCACTGTAATTGTAAGTATATGTACATAATCCAGTCGTGGCAGAAGGCGCGTCTGAGTCGGGAAAACAATTAAAGCCTGGGGCAAGAAAAATATGAGAAAACTAGTTGTTAAGAAGAAAGGGTGTAAGGCATGAGAACCAGAACTTCTACTATTCAGAAGTGGAACTTAATTGAAATGATTAACTTCTCTCGATGTTGACGCCTCAGAATTTTTATGAATTTTTAAAAATGAAAACAACGGAATAACTTTCACTACTCTCCAGTTAAAGGCTATGAGCTTCGCCGAAAGATTAACCGTATCGGATGGCCAGCCAATCAAGGAAGTCTCGGCTTCTGTTACGCCTTCTGAATAATGAACTGACTTAAGGATAGTAATTCTCTTTCTGATATTATTCAACAAGCGTTTTTTTAAATAGTATTTTCTCTAAAACTGTATGGTCTACAGGAGATATTATTTTTGAAGATCCTCTCCTGAACCTCATTTAAAAAACCTTAAGTACACAGTTTCTATCATCTATAAAAAATTTGCTGAACTTTCTCGTGGATATTTGGACATTTATAGCAAGTACTTTTGACGTGAGAACTACCTGTATTTGGTTGTAAATAGTGAGAGGTAACGAGGCTCTTAACCTACTATGATTATTATTGCCGCCATATAATTTTCAAAGTGGCTATACGAATTTAAATACCACAATGCTGCTGGAAGAAGCCAACTCTATGGCAAATACGAGGCTTGTTAGACAATTTTTAAATAAGCAATAAATTATGTAATTATATTGCTGTAGTAATATATAATAATAGTCGAAACTATTTTAAGCAAAAAGTGTGGAAACCTAACAATTTCATATATTGCCTATCAATAAATGAAGTAAGTAAGTAAGTGAACAAAAGATGATAAATCTCTTCGAGATCATTCCTCAATAATTAGACAAATGTTGTGTTTCAAAAACACCAGACATAGACGGTAAATTCAAATAGGATCATTTAGAGAAAACCATCTAGTTGATTATATGTAGCATATTTCTATGAAAATCCCCAACATCTAAAAAATCTAACTCTCTAACTTCAGAGATAAGGAATAAGCCACTTTCAAAGTTGGTAATCCGCAAAACAGCGTTTTGAGAAAATCACAAGCAGAGTTCAAGATGAAAAAATACATTTTTTCAATATCTTGCATGTCGTGTCTATTTGGTTATCAAATATATCCTGTAATTTACACAAAAGAAAAGAGATTCGTATATTTTTCAAGAGAAAATAGTTTTTTGCTGCTATTTGCTATTACTATTTGTAATTATTTTTCAAAAATTGTACTATGTTTGTAAATGAAAACTCTTCTGTACTTACTGAACTTGCCTGAATTAGTATAATTCAAAAATTATTTTTGATAAAAAAAAATATTTAATTCTAGACAAAACCTATTAATAATGGAGAAATTATTATCATACGATAGTAAACAAATTTAATTCATTTTTCTCTATAATTTTATAAGATAGATCATTGATACAAAAAAGTTCTTTGCGACTTTATTAGAATTTAAGCTTCTGAAATATATTTTTCTTAAATGTATGGATTACATTACGAGGAAAAGTACCAAATCAGACATGTTTTTATTTTATATTTATGAGGAATGAAAATAAGATTAGGAGACTTCAAATAAAAATTACTATCATAAATAATAATTTTTCTAATGGTATTCAACACAAATTCACTAAAAACAAATTAAAGCACTAAAAAAGCCGAAAATCACGTTTAAAGTTTTGGAAAATGTGAATTTTGAAAGGTTTCAAGAGAATGACAAAATTTTCTTAAGACTGCTGGGAACATTTTACATAATTTTTTATTTTAAAGAATTAATTTTAAGAGAATAATTCAAAACATTTCAAAAGATTTCCAAAATTGTAAAAACAATCCGGAAGATTTTAATGAGATTTTTCTAATCAGGTAGAATTTTGTAAAAATTTTAGGAAAAATATCATAACTTTAAAGACGTTTAAGAGGTTGAGAAATTTATGCGATATTTTTTTGAATATTAGGAAAAATTAAAATCAGTTTGAAACATCTTTAAAAGTTTAAGAAGTTTTGAAAAGATTAAAAAATAATCAAAAATTTAAAAATATTTCAAAAAAATTAAAGCAAAATGTAAGTTTTTGAAAAACAGTTTTCAAGATTTTAAAGAATTGTGAAAAGTTTAAAGAAAACACACCTTTTTTTAGGATCCTTGTTAACACGAGAAATGATTTTTAAAAATTAAATTTTAAAGAAAATCTCCAAAAACTTCAAAAGATTTTTAAAATGTGGAAAGAAATCATTGGAAGATTTTAATGAAATTTTACCTTTTTGATTTGGTAAAAATTAAAACTATTTTGTTGAATAGTCGTCCTTTCTGGTTAAATTCAACTATAATTTATCAAAAATTCATTTTTGCTTGTAAACGGATCTTTTTTATTTTAAAGTTCATGCATTTTTTTTAAATTCGTCTTTTTTGGTAGAAAATTAATGTTCGTGGTTGAACTGCTTTGTTAAAATTTCATGTTTTTATGAAGATTCATCAATTTAGTTGAAAATTCATCTCTTTTATTTAAAATGTAACGATTTCGTTGAAAATTTGTCTTTTCTGGTAGAAACTATTTTTGAACTTTCAACTAATTAATGTATGGATTACATTACGAGGAAAAGTGCGAAATCAGACATGTTTTTATTTTATAGTTATCAGGAATGAAAATAAGATTAGGAGACTTCAAATAAAAATTACTAACACAAATAATAATTTTTCAAATGGTATTCAAGACAAATTCACTAAAAAGAAAATTTTTTAATTCAAAAAAATAATAACAAAACAGTAGATCCAAAAAAATGTTGATCTAAGTGAATCTTTTCTAACCTAATTTTCGAAAAGAAAGATTTTTTTCTTAACTTTCATCACTGAAACCAGTCTTATAAAATAAAATTGTTCACTTTCTTCATAAAAAGTAGTTTACACTAAATAGAAATATTTAAGGGGCCATGCATAAATTATGTAAATTGTTTGTCTAAACTTTTAAACAAAGTAACCCCTTTGTTAACGTCCGTACATTTTAAACCCCCCTCTCCCATCTTGCGTAATTTTGTCTAACTAAATTTTTTCCTGAATTTATTTAGTAGTCATCCAAAAATAACGTAAAAAACTACTATAAAAGACGACTTCTCAACAAAATACATAAATGTGTACCAAATTCTTCCATTTTTATCCAACAAGATTAACTTTCTACCAAAAAATGCGAATTTTCAACAAAAGACATACAATTTCAACAAACTGGTTGAATTTTCAACCAAGTAGTTGAAGTGTCAAGAAAATAGTTTAATTTACAGTTAAAAATTTTATTTTAAACCAAAAGAACGAATGTTCAACAAAGTATTTCAATTCTCAACTAAAGAGATGCATTTGCAACTAAAATTATAATTATTTGCACAAATGAACTTTTAAGAAAGTATATAGTTCAACTTTCAACCAAGGAGTTTAATTTTCAACCTAAAAAAGAATAATTTTCAACAAAAAATGTAATAGTTGATATTTCAACCGAAAATTTTTTTATTCATAATCAAAAACAGTTAAATTAACTCAAAATAGACGAAATTTGACAAAATACTCACCTCCATAACTAAAATAGATTGATTCAATTTTCAACCAAACAGTTTCATTTTGAACAAAAAATTCATTTCATACCAAAAAAGACGAAGGATTTTCTAAAAAAATGCGTGAATTTTCTACCATGAATTTTCTAAATGATTTTTCAACAAAATAGGTAAATTTCCAACCAAATGAATTAATTTTTAGAAAGCAGTTCTACTTTCGTCTAGATAATTGAATTTTCTATCAAATTATTGAATTTTCTACCAAAAAGTTGAATTTTTAACCTAAAAATGTGAATTTTCAACAAAGAAAGTTATTTTTCAACCAAAACAGAATAATTTTTAAACAGACAGGTGAATTTTTAACCAAAATTTTTGATAATTTGTAGACTAAAGAATAATAATTTGAATACACATTGAATTTTATTGTTAATACTTTAAAAATATCAGATTAGAAAACTAGAAATTTTTCTTATAAAATAAAGTTAATTTTCCATTGCACAATTTTTTATTTCGGTGCATACACTTTTAAATTTGGATTACACAGAGCGTGTCAGCAAATGCGAGAACTTCTAATAAAGTCGGGTTCAGCCACAGGTTCTCATTGGTTATGATTATATTCGTACAGTGATTCTAAGCTAAACTTAGTAAAAGAAAATTTTTCACAGGTCGATACCCAGTGAAGTTGAGTCGTGTGGCGGTATTATATACGTACTCATTCTAAAAAGGACTTAAATAATACTTTAGCAGCGAGGATGACCCGTGTATAGACCTCTATTACACCGGGGTTTTAAAATAAAAAAGCAGAGTACAATAGGTTTTATACTGCAATGATACGAGACTTAAATTATCAGCCTTACAAGACAATAATGATAATGATAATAATAAGCCTTGGTGGCTCAGTTGGTTAGAGGCTCGAACTTCACGTTAGAGGTCCGGGGTTCGATCCCTGAGCCGGTACCTCTGGAAATTTTTCTATGTACCTTCACCGAGGTTCTGGTGGTTCGGTTCCCACCTTAAACTGTAGCAACCCGGTTCGTGAAAGATGCGGTAAAAACCAGGCTTTGCCTATTATGTTAAATAAGGCACACTGCTCTTATCAGATCACTTGATTGCATCACAAAAATGCGTCCGTGACAAAAAGAGCCTTCGAAATATTGAGCTATAATCATCTTAAGCCTGAGACATTAATAATACATAAGAATAATAAGATAAGCTCTAAGAAAGCATTCAGAGGCAACTGTTGTCACAAGCTTTTACTACTGAACAGTAGAAAAAAACGAACTCCAAACTACACCATGCTCCTAATTTTGAACCTGCAAAATCATAGCAAAAGATTTCAAACATCATATTAAATTAATTTATAACATCCTCATCTCATCTCAATAATAACAGGCCCTGAAGAAATGATAAAATTGTACGTTTGAAAAACTAAATACCCGTTGTTATTAATACGTTTTATTTTCTGAAACTAATTTCACTAAGGTTCCATCTCTTGGTATTTTAAATGGGGTGAAGGGCGGTTGAAAATTTCAAAGACACCTCACGTAATTTATGGATTACCCCTTATTTGTTTATTCATTTAATATTTCGTGAATTTATGACTATTACCTTTGATCTCTTAAAATTTTGTTTTTTAGTGATTTGCAGACTTAAACATATTTTACGTATTCCTTCGTTTGACCTCGTACCCCCACCCCCCTCCCACAAAATACAGTAAATGCACACCCCCTAAGGAATATGAAGACACTTATTTGTTTGTTTACAGAAAAAAGTGGGAGTTAGAAGCGTTGCAGGTAATGTGAGAAGTGGGGTAACAGCTAGCAGGGCAACTGTAACTGAGGTAGTGCTTCCAACACGAGCCCAGGACAGTGCTGCGCATGCGTGAAAATGAGTTGTCTCATTGGTAGAGAGAAGAGAATAATTAGCTATTCTTTTAAATCTCTATTATCCATCAATGACAAGGCTGGGCTTGACGCAACCGCAGCAGTGCACAGGTCCATCTTGGGATCACTGGACTGGGGTAAACTCACCGTGGTGACTCAAAGGTTTTGCCGGCGAACTTCGCTAGAGGCAGCGTGTTACAGCCTGTAACGTGCTGCCTCCAAGCAGAATCCCCCAGAGAAACCTTTGAGTCGCCACGTTGAGGTAACCCCAGAACCAGTTACCCTGCTGGCTGTTACCCCACTTCGCCCATTACCTGCAACACATTTTACTCCCAGTATATGCTGTGTTCGGAAACTTCCGTCGTGATGAGTTATTTAACAGTGTTTAATGTTGTATAATGTTAAATGTCTGCTCAATGTCAAATTTACATTAAACAGATGAAAGCGTATATTCTTCGAAAAGCATGTACGCTTAAAATTATATGAAAAGTACAATGTAGATTGTGTAATCTGAATTTTAGTTAAAAAATCTAAATCAATCTAAATCATGCACATTTAACAAGCAGCGACAAATTTGACCGTTTCACATTTTTTTCAAACACTATTTCGTTCAATGTTGACCCTTAGTTGGAAAAACGCTAATATCTCGGAAACTGGAACTGACAAAAGGGTTGTTGCAATATGAACGTAAACATTTACATTTAATTAAAAGGATTTCAAATTTATTTCAGTATATACCATTTTTACTGAACTTTTAGGTAAAGTAAGTTTTAAAAACCGTTATCAGTTAGGATGCACTCATATTTTCACTCATGAAATAAACGTTTCTCATTTAAGTTGGGAGCACTTTCACGATGAATCAGTGACATTACTAAGTTAGTAACACAGTTACTGTTACATAGTTACCGTTTTTTAAGATGTTACGAGGGTACCAGCGTGTTCAAAGGTTTTTGAACTCTCTTAATTACCAGAGCTTGTTTACTGATAGAAAAAAAGTAAGAGCACCCACGCCTTACGTAAGTGAGTACACGTCTTACGACCCCAGTTCCATAAAAATTTAAGACGACTACCTACACAGTAAACGGGACTCTTCCCAATTTTCGGCTCTCAAAGATAATCATAAATTATTTATTCATGAACTTTTGCTTAAAAAAAAGTCATAAAGTTGGCGTGTGAAGAAGCATCGGAAGGTTTGCATTTATCAAGATGAGTTAAAAATTAATTAATCAACTGGGTTTAAAACTGTTTTTAATTTCTAAATTAATAGGAAATTAAATACTTTCACTATTTACATATTTTTTAACTTTTACTTGTAATATGGGAAAAATTAGACTCTCGAAACTTGCAATATCGAATGGTGTTTTATCGAAGCATTTATATACTGACATCAAATAGATCGGCCCGATTACGTCCATGTAAAAACTAATTAATAATTGTAAAAGCGATCTCTATTACTTCACATGAGCCGTAACGCGCCCTATTGTTGAACAAAACGAAACAACTCTAATCTCTATTTACTTTCACATTCTCCCTTTCAAATGTGTAATCACCTTCGGCTAGACAAAAGCTCTCATAAAAATTTTCCTCGCCAATCTTCTCAATTTTCTTATATAAATCTTTCTCTAGTGATTATGATGATTTTATTTCCCTGATTTAAATTTCTTGGTGATTCATTCTTCTAGAAATTGCCATAATTCAAAAGCATATCAAACTATTTCAACCATAACCGCCAAATATTGTCTATACATAATAGGCCGTCCATAAACTATGCTACCAATTTGGTGAAGGGGGGGGGGG
>CAKNYM010039546.1:0-10107 GCA_932195095.1 Andricus curvator
AGGCTTAACTGCCATTGACGAGGTGGGACATAAACCACTATCGCAATAAGTGTGTGTCTGTGTGTATATGTGCATGGGTTCATGTGTGGATGTGTGTATGTGCGTGTATGTGTGCATGTGTGTATGTGTGTATGTGTGAATTCGTGTGTTGAAAAAGTTACAAATGGAATTGTAGAAGCGCTTTGAGCAAATATTTTCGGTGCAAAAAGTAAGTTTCGGGACTCTTAGTAAACAATTTTCTTTGAATAAATGCAGAAAGATTGCCCATATTATAAGACATTCTAAGACAATTGCTTTAGTTTACGAAAAAAATTATGAATACTGTCGAAACGTGTGTCCGAAACTTTACAACTATCAAGGAGAGACTCAGGACTATAAGAAAGTTTTGTGAATTTTTAATAGAGATTATAGGAAGCAGTGTTAGGAATTAATTTAAAAAAATTCTATCTGATCTGTTAAATGCATAATTTTAATTTTTAAGTGTTGCGCGTGGATTTTCGGAAATTTGTTCATGGGTATTTTGAAACTCAAATTTGATGTGTCCATTCTCACATTCAAATTTTCATTCCATTTTATAGGGATAGCTTTCAAATATGAGGGGTTATTTTCGAAAAATTATTCTTGAGTATCTCTTAGCAGGCTAAACAAAAGCCCAAACATTGAATGTTCTTTCTCTGGCAGTAGATCTGTAATTTCAGATGAGGGGTAGTTTTTCAGTGATAGAAGTTTGTTATATAAAATTTGTTTTTGTGGTTTTAGGAAGCTCTGAATGAGACCTTCATTATTGTAAAGTTCGTTTTACGATGCTTGCATAATTTGTGTAAGGGGTAGTTTTTGAGCGATACGAGATGATTCTAGAAAATTGGTTTTTGTGGTTTTGGAAAGCCCTAGATGAGCCTACAATTATGATATAAAATTAAATTTGCTTGAGTTAATACTACCCTATTGGAAGTTTCAGACTGATTCGGCATAAAAATGATTCCGTTTGAGTCCGTCTAATTCCGAGCAATTGAATCTGTTTCATACCGTGTGAATGCGAAAACTGTTTTCGAGTCATTCACTGTACCATGGGGTATGACTGGAACCCAAAACGTATATTTCCAGAACGTTGGAAACCACGGAATGCAACGAGATCTAACTCTGTAAAGGTACCTTGAGAATAAACACGGGTGTGGTACAATGGGCTTTATAGCCTGAGCGCCAGGGGGGGGGGGGGGCTCTCACGAGCTCCTCTGCCCACATAACAAGAACTACCTAACCAATATCGAGAAAGTCTAGTTTTAGAGGTACTTAAGAGTCCCTCCAGTAGTTTGCCCAAGGACACGACGTTTAATCCATGCAATAAGTGTCAAAAATATATATTTTTTGGGAAGTGTAAATTTCAGCACACTTTATTCAGGTACTGTCCAGGGGGTTGCGTGAAGATACTACATCCGCATAAAGTACGTCTCCTCTAGGCAGTACGATTTTAGGAGTACTTTAGGATCACTCCAATTAGTACCTGAAAGAATGAGTTATGCATTGAGTGATTGGAAGCGAAAGTTTTATTTTCATCTTTCTGTTATAAACTCAGTTTTGACGTTTTAAAAATTCAAATGTCACGTATACACGTTAATAATTCCCTCCAGCCTGCTACCAGAGAAGAAGTGTTTTATACACCTGTTGCATGGATTGAATGTCGTACTCTCAAGGTATATTGATTTTAGATACCGAGTGTAGTGAAAAAGCTGCTTAGGACATCGGGCATTTTCCACTTTGGTTTAAACCTCTAAATCTTGAAGTTTAAAATATTTTTTGCACAAAAAATTGTGAGAAGATTCGCAGGAGTGCACCATAGTTAGTATAATTTGACCAATATTGGACATTGTAGCATTTGCATGTGATTCCATTCCATAATGATTTAAAAAATAGCTCTGAATTCGATCTCGGGTGTTTCCACTTTTTTTGTATTTACAATTTTATGGTACTCATTTAATGAGCACTTTGCTTCCTTATTATGATTATTTAGAAAATATATTTGCTTTATTATGGAGGAAGAAAAAAAATGTAAATAAGTCAATCAAAATATCTCGAATCAAGGAGCCTTTTCTATTCATTCATGAATTTTGAATTATGTTAATGAGAAAGTTTTTCTGTTTCAAACAGATTTTTCGAATGATATAAATGACCATAACTTCCATACTCTTCAATATAATATCAAAATATTATAGGTCAATCGATTCGTCTCGAATTGGGAAATCTTTTTCGTTTTAGCATCAATTTCAAATTATGTTAATGAAAAAAGCTTAACTGTAAAAAATCGATTTTTCAAATATTATAAATGACCATAACTTCCTTACTTGACAATAAAATATATTCATATTATAGGTCAATCGAGTACTCTCGAATTAATGAATCCTTTTTATTTGTGCATAAACCTTCAATTATGTGAATGAGAAAAATGTTAGTACAAAAACGATTCTTCAAATAACATAAATGACCATAACCTTTTGTATTTTTGCAATAATAATGGAAATTACTCGATGTAATTCCCTCTAGTTTTAGACCTCTTAAAACGACGCACCCTAGATAACTAGAGCATTAGCTTCTGCAACTCTGTCAAAAGGTGTCAATCACTTCGTTCAGGTCCGTACATCTTCTTGGATTGATATTGTATGTACGAGTGATCTCCCCCACGTGCCGAGTTAGCCTCTGACACCGATTGCCCTCCCGGAATTGGTACAACCCATCCAGTTTGGATCTTATTTTGCTGAATTTTGCTGAAACCGAAACTTCCATGGAAATTTAGGTGTTAACGCCTCGAGTCCTGAGTATTATGCTCATTATCCTGGCATACGCGACACGACGGTAGCGCAGTATGTGAGAGCCTGCACCTGCAGCAAGCTGATAGCTTGCTACAATATCTCAGTGTTCTAGCTGCCCACTAACCGAAGAAAGTCCTCATTGACATTACATTTTAGCTTACCTTTACCTTCTATTAAATATAGCTATTCAGATAGCTCACGAAAAAAAAAACAGTTTTCATACTGCCGTCCAAAATTCAATCGCAGGTGATTCATCCGAAAAATAATAAATAATAAATCACAAATGACCCAATTGGGTATCACAGAGATCCACAAGGGAGAGTTGACTAATTGCATGCTGTGATTCTTGATTTGCCTCCAGCTGGGCCGGATACGTCTGTAGATTCGTTGGAACTCAAGCTAGCCTAAAATAAGGTACTAAATTATACAGGAGTCCTGAACCTCCATATTGAACTCCATGTTTTTACTTTAAAAAGTAGGTGCCAAGTTCAAACAGTATAACTTTGACAGTAACCCCTTAAGATTTCAACACATCACTCATTATCATATATATAATTTGTTAATAATAAAAAATAATAATTAATTAATAATAAAACAGAGTATACATAAAAAATTGTGAATTGCAACGCACCAAAAAACAAAATAGTGTATACAGTCAGCTTATCCATTGTGTAAAAAACAGAGTAGTACAAACATGAAGGTCCATTACCATTGTATAATCTAGCAACTTAGTCTAACCGAAATTAGAGTTATGCACCTCTCCTTTCAACCTCCGATTCCGGTTAGGCCGGTACGGTGGCAAGGGAAACGTGTCAACTCTCTTTTGAGGATTTCTAAGTCTAGGCCCTAGGGTGTCAATTTGCTTCTTTAATGGCAATTGAGCCACTCACCATTTCGGGAATTATTTTGGTTCTTACATTCTACAGATGATGGCCAAACATCACTTTAAAACAGAATACTTCTTGTACGGTAGAAGATTTCCGAAAAATATATTGTCTTGAAAATAATGAATTGCATTGAATATGTTTGCTTTGAAATGTTAAAAGCGACCTCTGTCAAAGATTCAAAGCGTAATTTATTTTTCGTAAAAATCTAGATACGACAAAATCTGTTAGGTTCCAACCTTTGGAAGACATCACTTTTAACCTTTTGAAACAAATATCTTCAATGAAATTCATTATTTATTTACAACCAAATAAATAATTTCTTAAATTTTCTATCTAAGTATTGAGTTTTAAGTGATCTGATGTCAAAACCTTACCTTCTTTCTCAAGGAAGCGGGTTTTAAAAGCCCTTTAAGGTTTAACCAGTCAGTATTTCCGAAGCCCTGACGTTTTACCTAACATGAGTAACCACATTTTTCTCAAGAATGTTACGTGTCAGAAGAAGTTTTGGGTCTAGTCAAAGGGTGCCCCGAAGTTCTAAGTGACGTCGAACCATTTTACAAGGTGTAATTGTTGCAAAAGTTGTAAGAAAACATCGTCTTTGGACAAATCCAGTTTTAGAAGTACTTCGGATTCCCTCCATGACACGACATCCAATGTATGTACCCTGAACGTATCACGTATTTTGTGAATGACCCCTTAGTAAAAACTTTTTCGTGAATTGGCGTTCTTTTACTAATGATATAATTAATTGAAGTTCTTATAAAAGCAAGTCGTAAACGACTTGGAATTATTTAATTAGTGAGTTTTTATTCATTTACAATTAGAGTTAGAGTACAGAATGCACATTCTATTGGGCATCTGAAAAATGTGCATTTGTTGCATATTCTGCTCAAACGAACAAGTTTGTCAACAATGTGTTGTTCATCAATAGCTTCTTAAAGACAAGTTTTCTAAAGAAAAGAGTTATAACTTGGAATTGGAATCAAGGAATTCCTTTGTGAATAAGCCAACCTTACCAGTAATTTCATCCTCAGGTTCTTTCTGAGGTCCTAGGGGAGTCTCCGGAAGTAACTTTTCCATCTCTGTTTGCAAGTGACGTTGACATCGATGGCAAAAGTATTCCAATAAGAATGTTCGAAAGCTTTTAGATTCGACTCAAATAAACTTTCATAACTATATTATAAACTATTTTTTTTAAACTTTAAAGTTTTAATTTTCAGTTATTTGGGCTCTTTATTAAAATATCCTCTTCCACCTCTATTTCAAAATATTCCGATTATTTTAGCAGTATTTTTATAGTTTTTTCATCAAAATTTCCAAATTTTATTGAAAATTTTCAAGTTCTGTACGCAATTAATAAAGAGAGTTTCTTTTTTTATTATAATGCTCAATTTGTTGAAAAATGATCATACCTATTCATAAAAAGATGTTGATAAAGTAATTAAAAACTCTTGATAATGGTTTCATAACTTGTATTGCGCATTTTCAGATAAAGGAAGAAATAATATAATTGTTCTGCATTGATATTTGGCGTGAAATTTTTTAAAGTTACATTTTTATTTGTCAGTTTATTAAACCATGTATGAAAACATTGAACCCTACTGTACATAATGTTAAAATCAGTCCTTACATTTTTTTAGAAATTTCCCAAATTAAGCTTTGACGCCTACTATCTAAAATTTTGAATGTCGATAAATATCGGAGTTTGACAAGGACGACAACAATTTTTTATCTGTTATCTTGTCGTATTTATCGTATCTTTTTGCGGAATTCACCTGGTGTCAGAGTTCTTCCAACAAAATGAAATTTTTAGATGTAAACATAACTATATAACAGTCAACAAATTCGAAGCCTCCATTCCATACCGCTCCACTTCGATTTAGTGACAGCTCTAGGTTATTTTTCCAAGTTTTCAGGAAAGCTGATTAAAAATTCAAACACGTACTAAAATTAAGGAATACTGTCTAAAATTGTGAAAACAAATGTAGTAGATTGCTCAAGCTCAAACGTATGTATTACCACGAAATTTTGATCAAAAATTCATGATTGGTGATATGAACAGGTCAATAACAACAGTGTCGTTTTCTCGGATTAAAAAAAATTACACATATTTTGATCAATCTTATAGGGTATTAAAAAAAATGAAGGCAAATATTTCGAAAAAATAACACTTTTATTCCACACCTGACCGGAAAACCCACCTTTTGCCCCTGATAAGCGGGGCGAAAGTAGCATATTTTTCCCTAAAAATAGTTTTGCGGGGCAAAAGTAAAATAAACGGGGCGAAAGTAAAAGTAGCGGGGTAAAAGTAAAATTAGCGGAGCGAAAGTAAAATTTAGCGGAGCGAAAGTAAAATTTAGCGGAGCGAAAGTAAAATTCAGCGGGGTAAAAGTAATTTTTTTCCAAAAATTTCAAAAAATTCAAAAATTTTCAAATTTTCAAAAATTTTGAAAAAATTTTTCAATTTCCAACAAATTTTTAAGAAAATCTAACAGAATGCGAAGTTGTTTTGTCCCCGCTTTTCAGGACCAAAAAGTGGCCTTTTCAGTCGAGAGTGGAATAAAATACTATATGCAACACGAGGAAAAAGTAAATTTTTCCCCTTGGCCGTTCAGGTATTATATAAGGATAATTTTCCCTATTCTTGAGCCCCCCCCCCCCGTATAAGAATGTTTTTGTATTAGGAATATACAAAAATAAAAACAAAGAACTTTTCAAACAATATTCAAGAAGTGAAAATCTTTCTTCGATCGATTCAATTGTTACCTTAATAGGAACGCAAGTTCTACTATTTTACTAGAGAGATCAGAAGAAGAATCCTTTTTCTGATGAACGCTTTATTTTGCAAGAAGTTATGTACAAATCAATTTTTACTAAGAATCTGTATCATCATCGGAGATGGCAACGATCAATCAGAAGAGAAATCTTGTCAAATCTTTAACGTCATCTCAGACTAGATGGAGCTATGAATTGAACATTTTTGTAATTAAATTTATTCAGAAAAAAGATCTTTTCCTTTCGCTCCGCTAGGATTGGAACCTCTCAGAGCACCTGAACGGAAATCAGTTGACCTGGCGTTTTAATCCCAGCGGAGCGAAAGGAGAAGATCTTTTTTCCGAATAAATTGAATAAAAATTTTTTGTCAATTTATAGCTCCATCTAGTCTGACATGACGTTAAAGATTTTCTGTTTTAGAGGATATAACTTTGATCGATATGTTAGATTTCCATTTTCACACCGTGTGTGAAAAGATTTCTCTTGTGATTGATCGTTACCATCTCCAATGATAATACAGATTCCTAGTAAAAATTCTATTATTTTGGTCTTTCAATTTGATCGTAAGACCAAAATAATAGAACTTACGTTCCTATTAAGGTATACAACTAAAAAATCTATGTAGAACCCCTCTCCCTCTCCGAATGTTTGCGTAATACTTGAATGGCCTCAAAGACTATTGCTAGAAACAAAGAATTGGCATTAATATTGAGAAAATAAGTCAATAATTGGTAAAACTATTGAGTAATTATGGAGCACAATGATTTTACCAATAATTTTCCCCATAGTTGCTAAAATATGGTTGGCCATTCCCAATAATATAACCAATAATGTTTGAGATATTATCAGCATAAATTAATACAAAGAGCTATCAATACGAAGAACACACTCAAGCCCATTGAAGACGCTCCAACTTCATGTCGTGAATGCGTGTGAAAGTGTCTAACCTATCAAAAATTTATACTTTCAGGGCCCTATTTTATAAATGGAATTGGAACAAATTTTCATCGAACCCCGGAATTGTGCTCTTCTATGTGTTCTTAGTTAAAAAAAAATCGTGAGAAAAGTTTAGACGCTAAGGTAAACTGTGTGGCATTTTCGAGACATTAGGATAGGGCCTACGTCCTATTTCACCATTAGATAACACTTTGAGGAATCTATGTTCCCAATTTAAAACAATTTCTAAGAAAATTACTTCGTACTGATAATAGTTTAGTTCTCTTTATAGGAGGGCGGGGAGCGTTATAATTTCCTCAGGTCCCGTGAATTGGGCCCCAAGGGTTTGTTGCCTGAGCCTACTATCCGTTCACGATAGGAAGGCCCCTCCAAAACAGCTGCACATTTTTGTAATATACTCGTAAGAAAAAAATCGCATAAAAACACAGCTTATACCATGCTAAAGCTTACTTTATTGCGCTTGAGACAAGTCCCTATTTTTTTATGTACAAAAATTGGTTTGGAAAATATCCTTCGCGAAAGGATGAACACCGTGGTTTTTTCGCGTCACTCTGTCCTTGATTGACTTTCGATGACGACATCTTTGAACTGAACAACGTAAAAAAAAATGAAAAAAAATCATATAGATGTATTCACATTTCGACTATACATACGTGAAAACAAAATCGCAATATATTAATAACAATTAACGTAAAATGCGTTTGAACATGACTATGCTATCTCTCGTAATATACGTAGTAGAGAGTTAGATTTTGTCTTAAATTGCGTGGGAAATTTCAAGAAAAATACAATCGAATAAAAATTAAGAATAGCAATCTTAAAACCTATTAATTAATAAGAAATAAGCCTGGAAGACCGACGAATGGTAGTGTCGGTGTGAGGAAACTATGGCTATGGGATTCCATAGCTAAACAATTTCAGAGCATGAAAAGTTAAATCAGTTATTTAGAACAAAATATATGGAATTTTCAAAAAAAAAAAAAGTTGCCAAAAATTTCAAAGTCCCATATCTCCGCCTTTTTTTTCAAATTTTCAAAAACCACTTGGGGGAATTTTTCTTCACTAATATAGTACTATATACGCCGAGTTGCAGCCAAATATCATTCCAAGAGAAAAATTCTTGTTACCACTTGACATGGACTCCACCTAGTTGCATATTTAGTCTTCCATATATATTTGGAATAAAAAAAATTTAATTTTTCCATTAAAAAGTTTAGAATCCTTTGCCTTTTCAACTATTGAAATTTATTTAGAGTTATAATTTTCTTAAACTTGGGAGAGACTATATTTTTAACATTGATTCAAAAGATATGTTCAATTTAAAGTTTGGAAATTATGTTATTGCACAGGAAATAAAAATACCGCATATGTTGACGTTTCATCGCTTTGGCTCAGCTTTTTGAACATGACTCAATAAGAAATCGAATTAAACAGGAAAGATTTACATAATTTATAAACGTCCTCTAAGATTATTGAATAACTTTGATATTTGTTTAGGTTGTTTTCACGACCCTAAAAAACGCACTGTAGAATTGTCTGCATTCTAAGATTTCTAATTGATTCAAATAAAATAGCGAACGTCAACCACAGCATTGACAAATCGCTCACGTACTTTACCAGACTGTGAATAGTCTCCACAAAAGGTTTCTTTGAAGACAATTGATTCCTTATACGAAGTAATGATGCAGAGAAAATAAAAAGTCAAATGATAGATTCAGCGAGTAAGATCAATTTGAAATTAACGTATGTGGGCGTTTGCATATTAAGGGCCATTGTAGGCGGTATGGTGTTACGCAGGTGGACATATTAGGGTTGTCTTTCTTCAATTTTTTTGTAAATCGTTTGCTCCTGCTCGCGCTTATAGTGAAAATGCCCAAAAATAGAATGTCCTGCAAATTTTAGACAAATAAATTAATATTATACTTATTGCTCCAGACACTTGAAGTTTCCCATAAGATTAGCATGGGATACATTGTGCAAAACGTTTACTTTCAGTATCTTTTTCATTTTTATTCAAAGTCAGAACGATAAACTCCATGCAATGCTTGTAATATACTAATTTTAAAACATTTTAAATGTCAAAATTTTCAAAATGGAGGACCCAAAAAGTTGGATCAAACATTAAGTTTTCTGCAATTATTAACTAAGATTAATTAAACATTGTAACAAAATATAATAATTTATTGCAAAATGAATGGTGGACTTTTAATTAAAAAAGTGTTATTTCCCAGATTGACGCATAATTAATAAAAATACTTAATTTTCCTAAGAAATTAAAATAGACTTTCCTGAAAAAATTATGAAGTTGATTAATGTAAAAAATCATGGATTTTTAGAAATTTTGAATGTCTAGTATCAACACAAACTGCTTTATGATAAACTTGATTTTCTGGATAAGTTTAGGATGATTTTGTTGAGAAGTATAAAAGTAAAACAATTTTGAAAATTCGACTATCCGCAATTTGAGATTTTTCAAAATTTTGGACTTCTGGGATAATCAGTTGATTTCTTAAGTCAAAATCCTTTTTCTGGCAAATTGTTAAAATATTTAATTAAAAACTGCAGAATGTAGCTATTTTTGGACTTTTAGAATTACCGTCATCTTGGATTTTTTCAAAGTTTCGGACTTTTGGGACTCCCAGCTAACCTGTTACCATCCTGAAAGGTTCCTGAATGATCACATG
>CAKNYM010039548.1:2703-17216 GCA_932195095.1 Andricus curvator
TAAAACTTTTTTCGTTAACATAATTCAAAGTTGATGCAAGAACAGAACAGATGTGTTGATTCGAGTGGAATCGATTCACCTATAATATTAATAAATTGTATGGAAGAGTAAGAAAGCTATGGTAATGCATTATATTTGAAAATACGGTTTTTTACAGTAAAACTTTTTTCATTAGGATAATTCAAAGTTGATGCAAGAATATAAAAGATTCCTTGATTCGAGAAGAATCGTTTGATCTACAATATTAATACATTTTATTAAATAGTAGGAAAGTTATGGTAATTTATATATTTTTAAAATCGTTTTTTGTAGTAAAAATTTTCTCATTCTCATAATTTAAAGTTGATGCGAAAATAGAAAAGTTGTGTGGATTCAAGACGAATTGATTGACCCATAACATTTATACATTTTATTGAAGACTAAGGCAAGTTAAATTTCAACTTTGCTTTGGCTTTTTAGTTATGTACAAATAATAAATAAACAATAGAGAAAATAATTTTTCAAACAATCTTTCTTTTTGTGAATATTTTTTTCTGAAATAAAACAGGTATTTGAAATATTCCTCAAATTTTCTATGTGTAATAAAATATATGAGGCGTTAGGTACAAAAACCACCTAACCCGGGTTAGGTTGTTTTTCAGTAAATTGCTTTTTTATAATCTGTAAATCCTACTTGATAGTATACAACTTAAAAATAACATTAAAAAAACTTTTCTATCTCTAATTACGCCATTTTCGAGGTGCGCGCGCACTCGCATACGCATATACCGCGCGGGGTCCCGTGTCCCCTGCCCGCTCACATGATTTCACATTTCACATGATTTCACGATTTAGGTTATTTTTCCGAAAATTAATTTTTCAGAATCACCGATCAGGAAGTAGTTAATGCATAACTTAAAAGTAATGTGAAAATAACAATTGTTAACATGAATCGCGTAATACTCAACGCACGCCGCGCTGCCGCTGTCCTCTCCCGTATGCGATGTAGCTTTCCGCTTTCGCTCGAAATTGTTTATAACAATTTTACCCCAGTAACATAGCGTTTAACGGAAAAATCTCAAAGGAGTTTTCTTCTGAATTTTTTCTATAGAATCGATTGGCAAATATTTTCTTAAATTAAAATGTTGACAATTTTTTAAAATAATTTTTTATAATAAAGTGTAATTTATAAATAATTTTTGAGTTTTTAACAATATCATGTTGTTTAAATAAATGAATATGTGATTAAAAACCATTAAATAATGATTAAGAGGTAAAACTAGTGAAAAACAAATCCTCAAACTCCGTTCTATGGAAGAACAACCTAACTCTTTCTGTTTATTTTCCATTATTTAAATAATTTCTTTGAGAAAAAAATTGATTTTAACAACAGGATTCTATTCCTAAATGTTGATACTTTATTTGTATAAAAGGATTAATTTTAAAATTAATATTTTCTTAGTTGCATAACAATTTGAAATCTTTAAATTGATTAATCTCAAAACACGACTTTTCGAGTTAGGTTGTTTTTGTACCTAACGCCTCATATGAATGTGAATTTTTTTCTTGAAGTAGTTACCGAAAACTAAAAAGTCAAAGAAAAGATGAAAATTCCAGAAAAAACCGCAACTTTCTAGCATTACTCTGAGAGAAGATAGTTATAACCCAAAAGGAATTTTTGAACAAATGTGCTTGCAACTTGCATTAATCTCACTAAGTAAAAAGTGAACAAAAAGTTAAAAATTAAAAAAAACCGTAACTTTCTAGCATTATTTAAAGAGAATGTTATTAAAAATAATGAATTCTTTGAAAAATTATGTTTGTTAAATTGAATTAATTATTAACTCACTAGAATTTGAAAGTGGACCAAAAGTGGAAAATATTAGAACAACTTCAACTTTCTAGCATTATTCTAAAAGAATATTATTGTAAATAATAAATAGTTCCCACAATTGTGTTTTGTTAAATTTAGTTGATTATTGCCTCGGTCTAACTGAAAAGTTGAAAATTAGTTGAAAAAATCAGATAAAACCGTGAATTTCTAACTTTATTCTAAGAGAAAATGGCTATGAAATATAATAAATTGTTTTAATATTATATTTGAAAATCTAATTATCACTATAAAGTAATATTTAATGCACTATAAAACATGTTTACTAAAAGAAACCTCAAAAAACTAATAATTAGCGCCAA
The DNA here is from genome assembly GCA_932195095.1 of Andricus curvator. Taxonomy (NCBI): domain Eukaryota; kingdom Metazoa; phylum Arthropoda; class Insecta; order Hymenoptera; family Cynipidae; genus Andricus; species Andricus curvator. Next base: position 4,876 of record CAKNYM010039548.1, read on the forward strand.
AAACTTGGACTTTGGCTAGACCCGCTAGACCCCGTCCTCCCTCGTGGAAAATCGTGGGCTTTTGCTTTTCTCGTTTAAAAATGCATTTATTTCTGTATAAATTTCATCTTTTTTGCTTAAAACTACAAATGTTTGGTTAAAAATTATTCTGTTTCCGTAGAAAATGAAATTTTTTGTTCAAAAATCAATGTTTTGTAGAAAAATTGTATCTTTGGCTCAAAAATTCAACAAATTGGTAGAAAATATAACTGTATGGTTGCAAATTTATGTATTTTTTTGCAAATTCGTTTTTTTAAATAGAAAATTTAAGTATTTGGTTTAAAAATTAATCTGTTTTGGTAAGAATTCATCTTTTTGGTTGAAAATGTAACTATTTGGTTTAAAATTCAACTATTTTATGGTAAGCTTATCTTTTGATTAAAAATGCAAATAACTGTTTGGTTGAAAATTCATCTGTTTTGGTTGAAAATTCATTTGCTTTGATTGAAGATTTTACTGTTTTATTAGAAAATTAGTCCTTTTTTATTCGATCTGTTCTTGCTTAAAATGTCAACTATTACATTTTTCGTTGAGAACTCATCTTTTTCCGTTGAAAATTCAACTGCTTTTTGGAAAGTTGAACTACTTTATTGATTAATAAAAAACAGTATTTAAGTTTCAATTAATGAAAAAAATGCAAACCAAAAAAAGATGAATTTTTAACAAAATTAATTTTCAACCAAAGACGAATTTCCAACAAAATACATGAATTGCCGCAAATATTTCTATAAATAATATATGTTTGATAATATTTGGTAAAATATAACAATTTATATTTTCATAAACAAATTAGATGAACAATTTCCAAATATTTTGGAAGTTCAAGTACAACGAATTTTTTCCTTCCATTCAAATAGTTTGAGATTAAGTTGAAAGTCTAAGTTAGTCACAAACATCAATAAAAATGTGTGAATAAAGATTTTTAGAAACAATTGGTCATAGTTAAGTATTAATTATAAAATATTCCAGGAATTTTCACTGAGTGAATCTTAGCATGCAGTGTTATTATTCATTCTCAAGCTATTTTAATTTAGAAACCGATTTTTTTCTACGTGTAACTGCCCAAAAATTTTAATTTGTTTATCTAAACTGTTTATAAACATTTAAATTCTTATATTTCACCAAATATCATCAAAGGTATATTACTTTTAGTAAGATTTGCATCAATTCAAAAAATTAAGGGAAGTCGAACCTTGAAAATACGTCAAATTAAAATTTATTGCTACAAACACTATTTAGAACAATGGTTATTCTTAACTTTTCAACCATTGTGTGATTAAATGTAATTATTACATTAATATGTACATTGAATCAGCCTAACTGTACAATATTCTAAAATTCAAAGTCATAAAGGTTAATGAATTTTTAATTTAAAACGTTGAAAAAATGAATAATATGTGAGATACTAACGTGTAAATTTTATCAATTTCAAATTCTGTGACCTAGACGAATTATTGCAAATTGATATATTAAAAATTGCAGTCAAATCTCAGTTTTGAAACGTTAAAAATGGTAAAACTTGCGAAGTTTTCAATATCCAGTTTAAAACTCTTAAAAAATGAATGAATTTAAATTCTAAGCCTTCCAAAATAGAGTAATATATAGGCAATCTAAGAATGAGTATTGAATACAAAGGGAGTATAAGTACAATGGATACTAATTTCAAGATCTCAGGTATGTCCGCCTCTAATCCGACGCCAGATATACTTGGCAAAAGCAAGTGAGGGGTAACTCGCATAGCGCAATGGTGGGGGTATACTTAACAGGTAGACGAATGCGAGTCGGGCGATGCCCCTTCAGTCTTACAGGGATTTGTGAGATTCGTCATAAATCCGAACCTATTCATTTCTATTTACTACTTTTTACGGTAAGCTCGGTAAATAACAAAATTCTTCTCCAATTTCCCAGTAGAGTGGTTCCAAAATAAATACTTTTGGAATTTGATATCGCTACAATGCGTAAAATTAGCGTATTAGGGTTCTAAAGAAGTATAATTAATTTGAAATCGATCCACGTGCAGCTTGGTTACCCGTGCGCGAAAAAAGGTTGAAAAATCTTCTTATTTGCAGAGTTTTAGACTTTTCTTGAGGTTTAATTTTCTTTGCATACCTAAATTTCAGAAAAATCTTCTTAATTTTTTGGGGATTCAAATCAATCATTTTTCTGAAAAATAATTCCCATTTACTTTTTAAAATCTTGATTTTGGTATTTAATGAAATAATCTTTATAACTTGTGGATTAACATATTTCTGCGCACGTGTGAGGTTTTTAAATGTAAATTCACAATACCCACTAGTCGAAATTAGAATAAAAGTAATTTTTTATTTTATTTTATTTTATTTATTCCTGGGCCTTGTCGATTTTTTTCTGGAGTATTTCTATGCTTATAAATTCCTGACATGCTCAAGAAAATTATAAAATCACAAGTGAAGACGATAATTCTATTAAATGACAAATTCCAAATTTATAAAAACAACTGTAATTGTAATTTCGACTCCTGAGTCTAGCGCATTTTTTTCTCGTGTATTACTAATTTTAAGAACTCCAAACATAGAAAAACATTCTGAAATTACAGGTGAAAAAAATGTATCATGTCAAATACCAAATTCCAAAATTTAAAAAATGACTGTAAATCTCATTTCGACTCCTAGATCTTGTCGATTTCTTTCTAGTGTATTTCTATATTTAAAAAGTCCACACATGCTCGAAAAAATCTTTAAACCACATGTTCTAAAGATAATTTCACTAAATACCAAACACAAAATTTTAAACATTGGCTGTTTTACGAATTTTGACTCCTGAGGCTTCAGGCCAGTGGAATTAGACATCAAAATTAAGTCAATTTACAAAAATTCCGAAGTTCTTCAAAGAAATTGTACACTTGTGTTTTTATACGTTGAACGTGGTCGGGTCGCCATTTTGTTTCAAAAAATTAATTTGCAAAGTTTTCCCCCCATTGCTCAACGAAAATTCAAAACATTTTGCAAACTTGAGTAACTATAAGCTCAGTCTCTATCCTGTATTGAATTTGCAAAACGTTCTTGATGCGGCAACATTATTAATTATAAACAAATTAACATTTTGTTAATCACTCCTGAGCGAAAATACCAAAGGTTTTGCACAAAGTTGTTTTTTCTTTTTTCCATTGAAAGGAAACTATTGTATGATTTGCAAAACTAAATACATAACGCAAAATATTGTTTGTAAAATAATTGTTACATTTTTTGCAATTCGACTACTAAAATTTCAGCGGAAATTGCGAAGATTGCGTTTTTGGGTAGAAAATGTTAGGAATGTCGAGATCTAAAAATTATCAAATTAAAAAAACGTTGTATGGCCGGCAATAATATTAGAGCTGCAATTGAACAAATTAGTTACTTTTGTAAACTAGCGAAAATTTTTAAACATTTTGCAAATCGCACTGAGTGATAAATAACTTATTACCAACGTCACATTATATTTGGAAACTATTTACAACTTGGCGACATTACTAATTTTAAACAAATTATTATTTTGTTTATCACTCCCAAGCGAAAATACCGAAGGTTTTGCAAAATGTTGTTTCAGCTTCTTTCTATTGAGAAGAGACTATTATATGACTTAGAAAACTGTATGCATAACTCAAATCATCGTTTTTTAAATTGATGTTGCATTTTTTGCAATTCGACTCATAAAATTCCTGCAAGAATAGAAAATGTTGCGTTTTTGGGTAGCAAATGTTGGAAATGTCAAAATCTTAAAAATATTAAATTTGCATAACGTTGCACGACCCATGTGGGAAAATTTCGTGGCAGTCTTGAATCATGCTGAAGCCAGTACAGTTTTTCTCAAGCCTGTCTATTCACGCAAAACTAGCCTGACGCTACACTGGCGCTGTCTAGTTTTGCTACGTGTTTGATGCAAAACTTTCTGCTGTCTAGTGCCAGTCTTGGCGCTATCTAAGAGTTCGTTACGAATTTGAATATATGAAGATTGTTCAGATTTCAGCTAGTTTCTAGATAGAATCACGGTTTGGACTTGAGCAAAAATTACACAGGTGAATTCAGAAAATAATCATTTTCGGGTTCCAGTGGGAAGCTGCCCAGATCTTGACCGGGCAATTAAGGAATAGTAAACCGGGCTAAATCAGGTGTGGCCCGGCTTGGCCCGACCGGGTCCCTGTGAGAATTCGGTCAGATCCCGGCCGTGCAATTAACAAAATAGTATCCCGGTTTGACCCGGTCAGATTCTGGCCAGAAACCTTCTTCTGGCCGGGTCAGACAGGGCTATTTCTACACGGGGTATTGTATCTTTTACTCAAAAATGATTATTTTCTGAATTCACCTCTGTAATCTTTGTTTAAGTCCAAACCGTGATTCTATCTAGAAATTAGCTAGAATCTGGACAATCTTTATATATTCAAATTCATAACGAACTCCTAGATAGCGCCAAGACTGGGACTAGACATCAGAAAGGTTTGAATCAAACACGTAGCAAAACGAGACAGCGCCATTGTAGCGCCAGGTTAGCATTTCGTGAATAGACAGGTTTAAGAAAAACTGTACTGGCTTTAGCATGATTCAAGACTGCCACTAAATTTTTCCACAAGGGTTATTGGCATTCCTGAATGCTTTGGCCTAATCAATAATTGTGAACATCCACCTCTGAACATACTTGTTATATTTATTTATTCTTATTTATAAATGTACAGAAATGGGTGTTCACATTGTATTAGTTGTTTCATATCATCAAGTAAATGCTATTAATTTGTGATATTAAAAGATAATAATTCTTCAAACCAGTAAAAATTGTTTGAACAATTGGCTGTAGGTTAAAAATTCCATGAAGTATGCGAAAGTAATGAGACTTATTAAAAATAAATTAATAATTTTAATCATGTTCCGATTACCTTACAAAAATGATTTAAAAAAATATTCACTTTAAAAAAATGTTCACGCAATTCATGAATTGTATATTGTTACTCGTTTTTTTCAAAGGTTCCCTCTTTTTTTCTACACCGGCAGTTATTTTATTACTTTCTAAAACTTTTTCAGAGTAACGAGAAACCTTCAAAAAACCTCAAAAATTATATATAATGCAATGTATTCGTGCCACATTACGTTATTCAATTAAAAAACAGTAAATCTATCACAAACTGTACACTGAAAAAAAAATTTACTTGATTCAAGGAAATGCGTTTCTTTGGTTTTTTTTCTTTCGACCAAGGAATTGTTTACTTCAGTTGAGTTAATATTGTTTAGATGCAAAAGATTCACGCATTAATTCAAGGAAATGATTTCTTTGTGTGAAATTTCTTTAATATGAGTAAATATTTCTTCGCATTAAATACGAAAAATATCAAGACAAAGAAATGATTTCCTAGAAGGTAGGAATCTAGGTTTATTGAATACGTTTTAGGCGCCTAAAGAACTCCTTCTTTAGTCCAATGAAATCGATTCCTTGAAATGGATAAATATGTTTTAGAATCGAATAATTCATACATCATTGGAGCAATTAGTTCATTTTTTTTAGTCAAGAAAATATTCACTCAAGATAAATGAATTTTCATTCAATTGAAGAAATATTTATTTCATGCTAAGAACTGTCAAAACCATAATAATAAAACAGTTATCTAAATTTAAAAAATATTCTTTCACGATAAATCGATATTCGTTCAATTGAAAAAAATAATTATTTAACACTATAAGTTGATATAATTGTTGCAACGAAATAATGACTTAAATTGAAGAAATACTTATTCAAGATAAATGAATATTCATTCAATTAAATAAATATTTATTGCATTCTAACAATTATTGTAATCAACACAATGCAAGTATTATTTAAATTCAAAAAATATTCTTTTAATATAAAGGTATATTCACTGTTAAAAAAATCTGATCGAAATTTAATATACATGTGAGTAAAGTCATTTGCACATACCGTACATTAATTTTAATACACCATCATGTTGTAAAATTAATATACATGTATATTAAAGTCGGTAAAACAGAATGCGTGAAAACAACAAGTCCTTTGATACCTTCAGATCTTGTCAAATTTTAAAAACTAAAGCAATAACCTTACATTCGTCGACTAAATTCTTACTTACAATTAAAGTGCAACGTACGGGTGGAATTATTCATAAAATTCGCTGCGAACGTTAGAATTTTAACGTGAGTACAGGTGCTTGGAGGTTAGGTTTCTTAATTATTTGTTTAATTGAACTTGTCTCTGAAAAACCAGTGTAGTTTACATTCATCTAATAGAAAATATTCTTTTTGATCATTTATAATTCAAAATTGCTGCCAGAATTGTTTTTAATTTTTGTAAAGTGCAAATATCGGACTTTTCTGATAAATGATCAATATGCGGTATATGAAATTTAATAACATAGTCTCTTAATGGCGATTCCGTATACCTAGGTTTTAGATTTAATATACAAATGTATATTAAATGTATATTAAAATTGCAAACATTTTTAACAGTGTTCACTAAACTGAACAAAATATTTATTCCATGCCAGAAGTCGACATAATCATCGCAAAGAAATATTTATTTGATTCAATGAGTTCGATTCTTTGAATTGATTCGGACGCATTTGAATCAATTAATTGTGCATATTTGAATCAAGTCCTTAAGTTTATTCAAATCAAAGCAATAATGATTTAATTCAAAATAATATTAATTAAATTAAAAATATATTTATTTGTTACAAAGAGTTCATGCATTTATACCAATGAAGCATTTATTTAGATGAACAAGGTATTGTGTTTGCATACATATTTATTTCTTCATTTGAAGGAAATGTTTTATTTGCTTACTAGAATTAAATTATTCATAACAAATAAACATTTTTTCCAACGAAGTAATTATTTTTTCAAATCAAACATTCAATAATTTGGCATAATTTGTTTCAATTAAATACTTCTTTAGATCAAAGAAATCTGTGGTTAAATTCAATATCCATGTTTTTGATTTGAAGAAATATTTCTTTGGCATTTATGGCGAGAGCTAAATACGGCTTTCCGCCTTATAATTTCCATGTTGCGACAGCGTAGTGGTAATCTTTGTGGATTTGACACTCGACGGACCCAAGTTCGATTCCTGCTGGAGGTGGATTTTTCATCGAATTTTTCTGTTTCAGGTTCATCAAGATTTTAAAATATATTCGTGATGCGTTGTTTAAATTAAATATGTATAATAATAACAATGTTAATTATAATTTAGGCTGGTAGAATCAATTCGTTAATTTAAGAAAATATGTACTACAGTTGAAGTATGAACTACTTTATTGCACTCGCGCATGGTTTAGGCCAAAGAAATATTTGTTTGAATCAGTGGGATATTATTTTGCTTCAAATACTCAAAAATTTGATGCGAAAAAATAGTTTTGTGAGCCTATAAAATATTTGCTTGACTTTAAAATATGTTTCTTTCCATCAATTCACATATTCTCATCTCAAAGAAATATTCATTCCAATTCATGGCACATTCATTTGGAACAATGAGTCATTTATTTGGTTTAAAATTAATATCTTTGTCTTTGATTCATATTTCTTTGATTTAAAGAAATATTTCCATCCGATCAATAGGTCGTATTTTTGAATTACAGTACGCTTCATTGAAACAAAAAATCAAATCTGTCAATTAAAAAAACGTTTATTTCATCCGATCGACAATACTTTCAATTAAGGAAATATTTCTTAGAATTGAAATTGTATTCGATCATATCAACTGACTGATTTTTAAATCCAAATATCTAATTTCATTCAGTTAAAGACATCGTCCATTCGCTCAAATAATATTTCAGAGGCTGAAGCAATTATTTATTTGCTTCAATAATTTCTTATTTTTCATACAATTAAACGATTTCTTTGAATTGAAGAAATACATGATTGGACGTATTCAGTACGACCATTTCTTTGAATCAAAGAAATTTTTTTTGATTCAAAAACTTTTTTTTTCAGTGTATAGCACCCTTCAATAGTAAGAGAAAATCCTTGTGCAACACATTGAGAATTTAATCTGGCGAATAACTAAAAAAATATCAGTTTGTTTATCATTATCAATGTTTCTGAGTAGTAAACAGTTTGGAAATATAATATGATGTTAGTACTAAGTTAATTATCACTCAGTACGATTAGCGAACGATTAGTGCAACGTTTTGCAAATTTAATATTTGTTAGATTCCGACTGGAAAGTGGTAAACAAAATAATAATTCGTTTATAATTAATAACGTTTCCAAGTTGGAAACAGTTTGGAAATGTACTATGATGTTTGTAATTGCAATTTTATTATTATTTCCGGCTAGTGATTCACGACGACACGAGAAATTCAACTGTTTCAGTCGACGTCGTTCGTTATCAGCCCCTTTTTTCGAACGATCATCTCGTGTATTAATTTGTTAAATTTCGAATCGTATCGTCTCATTTTTCGAAAGACATCGAACGAGGTCCTTGAAAATAATCGAGAAACGTCACTTGTGACAGCGTTTCAGTGACAGAGCTCTGCTTCCAAAGATTATTTGGATTTAACGTTTAATTTAACGTTAAATCTGTTTATCTTAAATTTTTAATTTAACGATTAAGCACAATCTGCAGAAGAATGGCAGGAGATAAAGCTATGTAGGGAAGAGAAAATCTACGGGGTGGATACTTTATTATTATTATTATACCATTAGGCCATTTCCCTTTCGGGGTAGGCGTGACTTGCTCGGTTGGAAAATAGAAGTGTGTATGTATGTATAAATAATACTGAATCGAAATCAGTGACAACAAGAAGGAGAAAGGAAGTTCTAGGAAGTATTTTTGAATGCGGATACACGGATGAAAAGTAGTTCGCGAAATGTGAGGCTTGCTCTGCACAAAAGTTGGAAATTATAATAAAAATAACGGATGGAAATACAACTGGAACTAGCTGATATTTAAAAAAATTCCATGCTGAGGAATACAAGAGAGCCTTTTCTGATCGTGCAGACCGGCAGCCAAAACAAGTATTATTGATATAAGCATTTAAACATAATTTAATTCAAATTTTACATTCTATCATTTTCAGCAAGACATTCAATAATTTCAAAATGCATTTCGAATAATTTTTCAATTTCAATAAATTTCAAACAAATTTATATTTTTTAAAGAAATGAGAAGCCAAAAAATTAATTTGTACTCTTTTTAAAGCCTGTTTTAATGGAAATATGATTTTTGTTAGAATCTTACAAAACATTACTTTCAATAAAATAAATCTTTTTTTGATAAAAAAAGTAGTAAAGAACTTTCTACATTATTTTTATTTTCGTACAGAAAATCGAAGATTAATATTATTAATATGAAACTAGCTGTGAATTCGATCTCGAGTGTTTCCACTTTGTTTGTATTTATAATTATATGGTGCTCATTTCACGAGCACTTTGCTTCCCGTTAGCAAATGTATTTGCTTCCTCATAGAGGAAGCATGAGTTATTTTTTTCAATAATATACAAACCAAAGTCTTCATTTTCTCAATTTAAAAATAGAAATTTAAAAAAAATACAAAATTACAAAATAATACAAAAAATGTTTTAAATGCAAAGACAGTGCAGACAAATCCAATCTTGTATTCCAAATAATAATTTTTCGAGCTGGAACAGGGAAAGGAAAAGTTCTGTCGCACCCTATCCCTTCCCCAGCTTTATGATTTCTTTACAAACATGGTCCGAATTACTCTATTTGAGAATTTATGATCAAAAAGTCTTTTCTATTGATGCGTCAACTTTGAATTATGTCGATAAAAAGTTTTTCTGTTTGAAACTGATGATTCAGATATTATAAATGAGCATAACTTGACTAATCTTCAATAAAGTGTATTATTATTACAGATCAATAGATTCGCTTCGAATCAAGGAATCTTTTCCGTTCTTGCATTAATTTTGAATTATGGTATTGAAAAAAGTTTTACTATGAAAAGCCGTGCTTTCAAATATTATGCATTACCATAGCTTCCTTACTCTTCAGTAAAATGTATCAATGTTATAAGTCAATCGATTCGTCTTGAATCAACACAATTTTTCTATTCACACATACATACATACATTGATTAGCAGTTCGAACTCGAAAGTTCATTGCCTCACTACCCGATTCGGGTAGTGCTTCTAGGTGGATATTTACTACCAATGTGGGCCCACCACACCCACGACGGGCCAACAGCACGCAGGTATTCCTGAAAGGTTACCCATCCAAGTACTAACCGCGCCCAACAATGCTTAACTTCAGTGATCTTACGAGAACTGGTGTCTTCAGCTCAACTTTAAATTACGAGAATGAGAAAACTTTGACTATAAAGAATGATTTGAAAAATATATAAATTACTATAACTTTCCTACTCTTCAATGAAATGTATTGATATTGAGGGTCAATCGATTCGTCTCAAACCAAGGAAGCTTTCATATTGTTGCATCAACTTTGAATTATGTTGAAGAAAAAAGATTTACTTAAAAAAAAACGTATTTTCAAATATTATGCATTACCATAGTTTCCTTACTCTTCAATGAAATGTATTAATATTATAGGTCAATCGATCATCATATTTCATCGAATTATCTGCAACCGTTTTCTAGTTATCGTGTTCACAAAAAAGCGTGACACCCACACACACATCCGGACAATTTCTTAGAACATTCTATTAGATAAATAAATCAGGGAGGGTTAAATTGAATTAATTTAAAAATTTTGGAAAATGTTACCATTACAAAGCTTCCTCTACGAGGAAGCAAAAAGGAAATTCAATCTCTCAAGATGAAAAATGTTACTTTTTCTAAATTTAACAACAAAATAAAGTAGCATTTAGACCGAATACATTCTAAATCGGGAAAGCTGTAAGGCGTGCATGCTAAAGTCACAAAATCGTTTCGAAACATAATATTTAGTTGTGCCACTTCAAAAATTAGGAAAAATAGTTTCTTAGACCTTTTCTTCATCTTGCCTCTTTTTCAAAATGTTCGCTTAAGTTATTATTATTCAAATCGGCTGTAGTTGTATTTTCCTCAATTGAATGACAATAAAACAATTAAAAAATTCTCAGTGTTCATGTTGATATAATATTATTTAAATTATTTTAATTCAATGGGCTACAATTGTTTTTTTTAAATTACATTCAATTGGAACAAGTAAAACATTATATTTTGTAATATTTTCTAAAAAAATGTAATGTGTAAATCTATAAGTTGAAAAAATTTTGTTTACGAAGTATTAGAAAATTGCATTTTTACAAGAAAAAGACAGTTGTAACCGAATTTATTGCATTTTTAGCGAAAATTTCCAGAAAAAGAGGCCAGAGAAGAAAAGTGTTTGCAAACTTTTTTTTACAATTTTCAAATGGAAGAACTTCACTTTTACAAATATCGTTTCGTTATTGAAAAAATACAAATTTTTATTTTCTATTGAAATAAACTCAATTTTCTCTTCTTTAAGATGTAGGCACAAGATAAATGATTAGTCAAAACATTTTTTTGTTCAAATAGCAAAATATGAGTCAACTAAAATCCCTTAAAAACAACATAAAAAAGAACATATTTTGTCTTAAACCGATTTGGTGACTTCACTTCACAATGCCATGAGATCAATGATTTCCTCGACTTCCAAGGATATGCAAGAAGCCGTAATCAAAACGCTACAAAAAATGTTTCAAAGATATCTTTCACTGTAAATAGTTGGACCTCTGTATAAAAATATGTTCGGAATAAACTTTTTTTCATAGAAAATATAACTTCTAAAAACTACGAAACTTCAAAGACTTTTTAGATTTTCTTAATTTAAAGAAAAATTTTATGAAGTTTCTCTAGTCCATTAGTCTGATGTATTTTATGAAACAAAATTTTATATTTTTTTAATATCGCTCAGGTAGGAAGGTAAAAGTTAGCTTTAACCTTGAGAATAGGCCTTTTTTACGTCCATCAACTCATTTTCTATTTATATTCATTTAAATATAGCAATATTAAAAATTTTGGAAACGAGCTTCTCGGTTGTTCGGTCAGATCGATCGATTTGACAAGAGTTTCGTTTTAACGAGACGATATGAGATGGCAGCTCGATTGACAAGGCGATGAACAAAAATATTTTTGTTCGTTTCTCGGATCGTGTCGCTCGAATGAATCACTATTGCCGGCCGAGCAACGTTATGCAAATTTCATAATTTTCAGATCCCAACCTCTCTAACAATTGGTACCTCAAAACGCAACGTTCGGAATTTCCGCTGAAATTTTAGGAGTCGAATGGCAAAAAATGTAACAACTTGAAAAACGATAATTTGCGAAATGTATTTAGTTTTGCAAATCATACAATAGTCT
>CAKNYM010039549.1:0-10499 GCA_932195095.1 Andricus curvator
CAGTGCCGGTCTTTGGGGTGGGCGACCGGGGCGGCAGCCCCGGGCGCTGCGTCCAGGGGGGCGCCGCAATTGGGATTAAGCCTATTCATTTCCGAAATAATTATCCAAAATGACCTGACTATAAAACTTTGTCTAACGGGAGACAATACATTTCGGAGAAGAGCTTACCTTCGATTTACACAAACCCCGTCCTTGTGGGCGTGTCTTCATTCTATTTTCTTTCAAATAGGACTTTTCAATCAACCCTCGCCATTATAGACTTAATGTAGAAATCTTAGACTTCTTAAACATAATATATTTCATGAAGCACTAGCAGGACAGAGTGAGGGTAATTTTGATTTATTTCTATGAAGGTTGATTTTAAAAGTCCAACTGGGGTCCCTAATTTGAGCGATTCATAGAGATTTAAAGTTAAGTTAAATGCAATTATGTTACCTATTCTGTATTGCTAATTCTACTCAATTTTCCTCCACTACCCGTACTTCGAATGGTATTTATGCAAGTTCTGTACCACCTTACATTAGTTATCGTTTTCTCCTCAATGAAGACACAAGGTTCTACGAAAAATTCTTCTCTGTCGACATGCTGCCCAAAAAAAAAGGCATTAGCCCGTGAGCAGAAACATTGGAGTAATGTCTTACATAGGTTAATTAGTGTAGTAGAATTTCTAGCCACCCAAAATTTATCATTTCGTAGTTCTTCCGACACTCTTTTTACACCGCAAAATGGTAACTTTTTAGGTCTCGTGGAATTACTTGGAAAGCATGATTTGGTAGTGAAAGAGCATTTACGTCGAGTAATTTCGAAGGAAGTAAGTGACCACTATTGCGGAAAAACAATTCAAACGGAACTTCTTATGTTATTGGCGAAAAAGGTTTTAAGTTACATTGTAGATCATTTGAAAATTTCAAAATACTATTCGTTGATTGCTGATTGTACAAGAGACAAATCACGTAAAGAGCAGTTGTCTCTTATTGACAGATATGTAGACGTATGTGGTAATAGAATTCACATAAGGGAACACTTTATTTGTTTTACATCTGTCGGAAAAACAACTGGTTTAAACTTAACAGATCATATTCTTAAAATATTGCGTGAAAATGATATAAAAATTGAAGATTGCCGCGGTCAAGCATATGACAATGGGTCAAATATGAGAGGAAAAGAAAGCGGAGTTCCCCGTGTGGAAAAATTTCGTGGCAGTCTTGAATCATGCTAAAGCCAGGACAGTTTTTCTCAAGTCTGTCTATTCACGCAATACTAGCCTGGCACTACACTGGCGCTTTCTAGTTTTACTACGTGTTTGATTCAAACCTTTCTGCTGTCTAGTCCCATTTTTGGCGCTATCTAGGAGTTCGTTACGAATTTGAATATATAAAGATTATCCAGATTTTAGCTAGTTTCTAGATAGAATCACGGTTTGGACTTAAACAAAAATTACAGAGGTGAATTTAGAAAATAATCATTTTTGAATAAAAGATTTAGGAAATTACAATACACAATTGTACAAATGCTCAAGCAATAATTAATTGTAGACTATCACATATTTAAGATAGTAAACAATAATTGTTGAAGGTGATAGAAATCTTAATACAAGAACTGCAGTTTCAAGAACAATTTTTTGAAGAATGTTTAAAAACATTTTGTTTCAATTGAATTATATAGTGAAGTTATAATGAATTCATATTGAATTTAAAATAATTATAATATGTATAATGCTATGTATAATATTTATGATATTCCAGAAAATCAAATATTATTATAAAAGATTTATTTAATTTATTTCAATTATTTATTGATTCCGTAAATGATAATTAAGCCTAACGTATTAATTATTTGAAATAATAAACAATCATTATTTCGTAGCCTAATCGCAAGTAACATCATACAAACTTTATTTTTTTCAATGATTTATTCACAAATCAAGCACTTTTAATGTTTAAAAATTGTTCATGTTTTATTGAAATAAATAATCGGATGTAATGAATTGAAATTCATGTCCGACAAAAAAGAAAAAAAATTTAACTTTTAGATGGCCGAGGTGTTAAGGCGACGGGACAAAGTTACAACAATAGAATAGGAAGATACATCAGAAGTTCGACACCTGGCGTATGTACAAGAGATTTGCAGAAACTCATTTCTTCATTTTTTTTTGTACAAAAACTTTTTTTATACTTTTAAGTAACTGCAAAATCTATATATTGGACTTTTATGGCATAAAAAATAATTATATTATTTAATTATTAATTATTTTTTATCAAAATAGCTGATCTGTCTAGAAACTAGTCGATCCGAGCGTTACATCCCAGTCTAGCCACTAGACAGTCAGCCTGTGGCGCGCCAATGTCGACTCAAGGCGGACTGGACAGAAACAGTACAGCGCCACGAAATTTTTCCACACGGGTCAAGCCAGAATTCTAGAATTAAATCCCAGAGCAAGTTTTCTACCATGTGGAAATCACAGTCTTAATCTCGTAATCTGTGATGCAGCAAAATCAAGTAATGCAACTATTTTTATCTTTGGGGTAATCCAGCGAATTTATGTTTTGTTTTCTGGGTCATCTCAGCGATGGGAAATTTTGATAACATATGTGGAATGTTTGACTTTAAAAAATCTTTGTCCTAATCGTTGGGAAGGCAGAATTGAAAGCTTAAAGCCATTCAGGTATGAGCTAAGAAATATCAATGCAGCATTAATTGCTCTTTCTAATGATAGAGATTACGATTCAGATGTTCGCCACGAAGCTCTGACACTTTCTAATGAAATCAATGATTTTAAATTCATGGTAGGAATGGTTGTTTGGTATGACATCTTGTTTCAAGTGAATATTGTCAGCAAAGCAATGCAAAATCAGTCTGCAGATCTTCCGGTAATTAATGAATTGCTAGAATCGTGTCAGACTTATCTGCAGAACTATCGGAACACGGGTTTTGAAAGCGCTATGTTATGTGCGAAAGAAATAGCTGCAGATTTGGAAGTAGAATCAACATTCCAAAGTGAGAAGCGAGTGCAACACAAAAGAACAAAACAATTTGATCACGAAACACCAGATGAGCTACTCGAAGATCGCGAAAGAAATTTTAAAATAAACTTTTTTTACATACTGCTCGATCAAGTGTGTACATCTGTTGGAGAGCGATTCCAACAACTAAAAGATTACAACAAAATCTGGTCTTTTTTATATGATCTGAAAGCATCTTCTGAACGCAATCTTTTGATGCCATTTTGTAAACAATTAGAAGAAACACTGACGCATCGTAAGGAAAGTGACATTAATGGTAGAGATCTCTGCGATGAGTTAATACACTTGAAATATACGTTGCCAGAAAATGTCACAAGACCCATCGAAGCATTGGATTTTTTAGTCAAAAACAATTTGCACGACACTTTTCCTAACGCATGGGTCGCGTTGCGCATTTTTTTAACAACTCCTGTCACAGTGGCATCCGCGGAAAGAAGCTTCTCAAAGTTGAAACTAATTAAAACATACTTGAGATCGACTATGTCAGATGATAGATTAAGCGCTCTCTGGATGCTATCAATTGAGAAATAGATTTTGAGTCTAATAGATTTTTCTGATGTCATTGAAGAATTTGCGAGAGCAAAAGCTCGAAAAGTAAAATTTATTTGATTATTCGTGATACAAAGTACCAATAATAGGTATCGAATTGAACTGTGTTAAACCTTCTATGTACAATTATGTATGAATGTATGTTAGGTATGTATATGTATATAATATGTATGTTTATAATTATATATATGTATAATGAAGATTTGAATATTAAAATCCTTGAAATAATTTAAAAATAATTTTTCATTTATCAATAACCTACCTGTATTTGCGAAATTCAATTTAACGGCACATTGATTTATTCAATTATTGTGGGGGGGGGGCGAATTTTCTTTTTGCCCCGGGCGTCAAAACCCCTAAGGCCGGCCCTGCAGACAGACAGACATATTTGTAAAAACCTGTTTTTTGGGTTCAGGGGGTCTCAAAACGTGGACATTTGACAAAAACCGGGGGGGGGGGTCAAATTTTACACAAATCTAATAACTTCTCTAGATGAGAATGTAAAAATAAATGAAAAAAAACAATGAAATATTGTGAAAAAACACACCCGAGATGAAAAATAAAGTAAATAAGCAAAGTTTTGATGAGAATGTGCCCGCTTATCGGGCCGATTTTTTCACTATTAATGTTATTTTTTACGAATAAAACAAAAACTACACATCCTATCAAAAAGTGACCAATAACAAATTTGTAGATCTTTTTTGAGTGCACAAATTTTGTTCAATCATCATTTGTCGTATCTTGTATAGTTTGACCGTGAAATTAATTTTTTGGATTTTTCATTATTTCTTGTGCAATAAAAATGTGAATTTTCGATTTTTCAAGAAAACTCAAAAAGTCGTTCTGATAATTTTGTAGGCGTGCAAAAGGAAACACTTTTCTTGTCTTGACTTTTTTTCGTATCGTGCGTTGTTTGGCTGAAAATGTTAATTATCGTTTCTTCTTTTGGATTTTGAAAATGCTGTAACTCTGAAAATTTTCATTTTATCGAAAAATGTCATAAGAATAAAATTATTGAATTTTTTATTACTATACGGGGCCGTATATATAATTTCCAAATTTTGAAAAAAAATGGTCTAAAAAATTTTCAAAATGCTCTCACTTTTTGAATTTTCATCCAAAATGGCTGGCTACCGAACTTGACCTTTGGTTTGGAAGACTAAAAGAGTATACCAAAGGCCAATCGAATCAGTCAATTCTTTCGAAAGTTATCGTGCTCACAGACAGACATACATACATACATACATACATACATACACACATAAGACAGACAGACACATTTGTAAAAACCTGTTTTTTGGGTTCAGGGGGTCTCAAAACGTAAACATTTGACAAAAAACGGGGGGGGGGTCAAATTGTACACAAATCTAATACCTTCTCTAGATGAGAATGTAAAAAAACAATCAAAATTAATTAAATTGAACGTTGACACTAGGCATTTGTCTATAGAATTAGTTAGAAATTATTTTAAAATATTTGATGAGATTATTCAAGGAAAATTATAATAGAAAACGATTTATTTCGTGAAATTCATAAAAAATACCGGATTACAAATTTTTATCCTTCAACAACATAAACAACATAATTTCAAAAAAATTGAGAGAGAAGACTATTTCTTCCTGTCTTTAAATGCCCACACTGGGCATTTGTTTATGTATTTTCTTTATACAATTGATAAAAAAGATCAAATGACAAATTCATATGATCAAGTATCATTTTGTTAATAAAAGCAAGTAATTTTAACTCAAAAATGTACTTTAAAGACGAAAAATCGATAATGTTGTAGACTGTTAATTTAATTTATTTACAACAATTAACTTTACCAGATAATAACTTTTTTGCTTTCAAACACCCCTACGCATCCAGTCCAGCGACGTTGAACATAGGAAAAAAATTTCTACGGAATAAAACAAAAACAAAAAATCGACTTTTTTTCGCTATTTGCATTACCATAAATATTTGAACGAAGAAAAATTAAAAAAGCAGGCCACATGAATCTCTCCGAAACAAAATGCTCAATTAAAAAAAAAAATGAAATCCAAAATCGGTCTAGAATTGCCTTCTACAAGTCATTTTGAACCTCGTTTTTTTATTTCATCCAAAATTATGCAAGATAATTTTGATAAATGCAATAGTTTGAGAAATAAACCAAATTCATGATGTTAGTAATTAAGTTCTGAAATTAAGCTAAATTTCAGCTTCCGGAATTTCTCAAGTTAAGTAAAATATTGTATCTATAAATTAAAGCTACTGCAGTGGATTTGAATAAAATATACTCAAAAATTTTCCATACAATTTCCTATATACTTGAGCCTTCTTTGATTTTCAACTTTTTTGAGTCAAATAACATATCGTTGGAATCGTTATAATTAGCAGATTTCGAATATTTGATTTGTAAATTGATAAGTGCTTAATCTAAAAAAAGTTATATTCCGCATTTTCGTGCTCATTATGTACAAAGGACTCCCGCTGACTAGGAGCGACGACGGCAGCTCGGCTGAGTGAGGGGAAGCCGCGTAGTGGGGGAACCTACCGCATGTACCCAAGGAGGAATTGTCCTCTGCCCAGAACAACTACCTGAAAGGTAGAAATTCGTAAGCGACTCATAAATTAGGAAGGCCCCTCATTGTAAACTAAAGTGCTCTTCAGAATGCATTGGAAATATTTTTTCTCGAATTTGCATGCATATCGCCCACAAACTTTTTCGAATCCCCCCCCCCCCCCAACAAATTTGTATTTTTAAAATTATATTTAGAGGTTCCGAAAGCCCCATGAAGTTTAACACGTATTTCCCATATGAAAAAAGAAGTTTTTGTAAGTTTTATTCAGAATCGTCAATATTAGATATATCGAGTTGAAACTCAACATTTCTTTTCACAGTTAGCAATAGAATACGAATAAAAACTTAATTTTTAAATATCACCACCATAAGGAATTTTCAACTTATTTTAATCTTTTCAATTAGAGCAGTGGTCGGCAAACTACTGCCGCGCGGCAGCCTTAGCTGCCGTGGCGGGTCGAGTCAAAATCTCGTGGCAGTACCTGTTGCCGCCATAAAGCAAAGGTCCAACCCGCCACGGATGCTTCTTTTGTTAAGCGGTTCGAGTAACGGGGATTAAAATTCAAAACTAAAAATTCTTAAATTTCAAAATTAGCAATTTGAAAATTTGAAATTCGAAATCTGTGGATTTTTGCGATCAAAAAGAATCTAAGAAACGTCTCAAAACCCAAAAATTCAATGAACAATAACACTTTTAGTTTACATTCAATTTTCATTATTAGAAACGTTTTAATTTCCAAAATTAGCGTAGAATGGCATTGTATAAGCTTATAAAATTCTTTTAATATTCGATCTTCTTATAAAGAAAATATAAAATTACTTTTCATACAGGAATACGAAAAAAACATTTATAGTTAAAAAATGAGGAATTTGAAACAACAAAATTTAAAATTTGTTATTTTTACGACTACATGACAATCTTTTCTTAAGAGAATAAAAATCAATTAACTTTTGTATGGAAAATATAAAATGTTTCTCATACTATCGGCATGAGAATGTGAAGACAAGATTTTCAGTTTTAAAATTGGCAATTTGAAACTTTGAAATTCAAACTGTGTGCTTTTTACGATTGCAAGTACCTGTAATTGATAATATGATTGATCCGATAGGGCGAAAATGGAAAAAAGGAGAGGATAAGGCAAGAAAGAAAGAAAGGGGTGCAAAGTATTAACAAAGTGCATGCAATATTCAAACATTGTACTCTAAATATGAATTATTTTACAATGACCCAATGAGAAACGAAATCAGTCACTGATTCACTCACCTAGTTCTTAATTAATTGCAATATTTGAACTTATACTTTAAATCTGAATTAGTTACAAATTGTTAAATAAAATATAAAATGAGTCAGTGATTCAGTCACCTAGTATTTAATTAATTATTAGTTAAACTGCCATTTGCTAAATTTTCTTAAAAATTTAATATTTAGAGAGTATGATTGGTCCGAAAGGCTCTCTTACTTTCAAATATTGGTCTGAAAAAATGAACAAAAGAATAGCGCACTTCAATAAATTGGATTTATTAATATTAGTCAATTTTTTAAGTTAGTTTAAAAGTAACCGTTAATAGCATTTTTAATATTTAAAAACATTGACTTTCAACTTCCCAAAAACAACTTTAGATGTGTTTAATCGCAAAAAAGTCACAGGTTTTGAATTTAAAACTTTTAAATCGCTAATATAAGAATTAAAAAAAAATTGATTGCTAACTGTTTATTCCCATTGAGTACTCCGTCTCACAATGAACCCCGGCCGAGAAGAGCTAATACAACCGAACCCTACGCAGGAGAACCATAGCGTTGACGAACAAAGCCCGACCGGCGAAAAAAACTTCTTGGGCCAACCCTGCCCTGACCTGAAAAGCGAGCAAAAAGTTTGCCGACCGCTGAATTAGAGCAAGGCAATGATCAATTAAATTCACCAGAAATTTCTTAAATAATTCATCATTATTTATAATTATATTCTCTCAGAATAATAATAGGAAGTTACAGTTTTTTCTGAAATTTTTCACTTCTGGTCGAATTTTCAATTAGAGTGAGGTAATAATTAATTCAAGTTAACAAACATAATTGTTCAAACAATTTATTATTATTTTTAATAATATTTTCTTTCAATAATGCCAGAAATTTGCGGTCTTTTCTGAAATATTCCAATTTTTATTCACTTTTCGCTTCGAGGGACTTAATAATTAGTTTTTGTCAACTCTAGTCTTACTCTAGTTTTACTTTATGAGGTAATAACTAATGCAAGTTAATAAACATACTTCTTTTAATAGTTTATTATTGATTATAACTGTCTTCTCTTAGATAATTTGAAAGTTGCGGTTTATTTTAAAAATTTTTAACATTACTTTGTCTTTTTAGTTATGAACATATAATAAATAAACAATATAGAGAGAATCATTTCTTAAACAATCTCTTTCCTTTTTGTTATTATATTTGTCTGAAATAAAATAGATATTTGAAACATTCTTCAAATTTTCTACACATAAATCATATTAAATATAAATTTTCCTTGAGAGCCTTTTTGTTTAAATTAATATTAATGTTTATTATTTGTGGGCGTCCGCATGACGAATTTTTCTAAGTCAGGGTCAAGATTATTATTTTTTTATTTAAGTGGCGAATAATACTAATACCTATACTGCATTTTTTACACTATATTTATGTCCTAAAAGCAAGTAACATGTGAGCTTATGGTTCTCGCCAACATTAAATGTGTTTTTCTCGAAAAGCGGTTTTTCGATGTTACAACTTCAAAAATGCCCCGGCGACTCGTTTTTAAACCTAAAGGGTTCGTTTTGGGCTTAAAATGCCGGGAGCTTATCCGGTTATATGATTCTGTATGTAACTCCATATCGGTCATCAGGACCATTTTCATTCGGACGCCCACATTTGTTCCTAACTAAAAAGGTAAAGAAAAGCTGAAAAATTATGAGACGATAGTTATAAACCATGATAAGTGTTTAAACAATTATGATTGTTAACTTGCAATTATTATTATCTCCTAAGTATAAAGTGGACAAGAAGTTAAATTTTTTAGAAAAAACCGCAACTATCTAGCATTATTATAGGAGAATATAGTTATAAACAATAATAATTTAATTAAACAATTATGTTTGTTAAATTTCAATAATTCATATCTCACTCTAAGTGAAAAATTGACAAAAAGTGAAAATTTTTAGAAAAAACCCGCAGCTATCTAGCATTAATATAGAAGAAGATAGTTATAAACAATAATAATTTCTTTAAACAACTATGTTTGTTGAATTGCTATGATTATTACCTCGCTCTAAGTGAAAAGTTGACAAAACGTGAAAAATTTCTGAAAAAACCGCAATTTCATAGCATTACTATAGAAGATAGTTGCAACTAATAATAATTTTTTTTAAGCAATTATGTTTGTTGAATTTCATCAATTATTACCACACTCTAAGTGAAAAATAGACAAAAAGTGGAAAATTTCAGAAAAAAGCGCAACTTTCTAACATTATTCAAAGAGAATAGTATTAAAAACAATAATAAATTGTTTAAACAATTATGTTTGTTAACTTCAATATTAAGCAATTTTATTTTTCGGATACCCTTTTTTGCCCTACTTCCCCAAGGTCAGCCCCCCCCCCCCGAAAAAAATTCCTGGCTACGTCGCTGTCTCCGTGTGGATATCACTTTTAGACATGGGAATTTTTTTATGATAAACAATTTTATAGAATCATATTTGAGAAAAAATATAATTTTTGATCAAGTTAGAATTTTTTGAAATAACAAATATTACGTTTTTTTTAAATCTGGTTAATAGATACTTATTTGAACATTAAAAAAATGTTTTTCTACAAAATTTCTCTTTCGCTAAGCAAAAATGGTCGTCAAATTAATTTATTTTAGAAAATACCGCTTTTAATAATTCTGAATTTGTACTTTTTGATTTGAAGTGACTTAAGGATTAAGTTATGAAATTTTTTGACATTCAAAAAAATAGAAATGTGTTTCTTCCACTTGAACATAACTAATTTTATCAAAAATACTTTTAAAATATTTTAAATAAGTGTTCCATTTACAAAATTCACAGTAATTTAATTGAAGGCATGGGAATGACAACTGAATAAGGATCAAAATGCAAATTTTTTAGGAAAAAAAAAATTCTGCAATAGTTGATAATAGATTTAAGACTTTCACGATGATCCATTATAATAAATTTAAATTAAAAATTCAAAGATTTTTCGGGTTTCAATCGTGTGCGAAACTATGAATGTTGCCGACGTTTCGTGAACATTGCAGTTCACTTCTTCAGGGCAGTTTGAAGAATTTGGAATATTCCATTGTTTAATTAGGTAGGTATATAAAGTGTTCAAGTGTTTAATATTGTATA
>CAKNYM010039552.1:0-44011 GCA_932195095.1 Andricus curvator
GACCGTATGACCAAAATAACACATTCTTATATGGATTGACTTCATTATTGATAACAACGGTCGAAGAAAATTTCAGAGTGTGGATAATATTCCAATCACTGAACATAGATAAAGAAGACTATAACAACAAAATCTTTATTACCTACTAATCCCATTTCTCCAAAACTTTACGGACTCCCAAAAATCCACAAAAACAACATTCCACTCAGACCGATCGTCAGCGCAATAAACTCACCAACTTACAACCTAGCACGCTTTCTCGCCAAAGAACTGAATCCTTTCACAGGAAACTCTATCTTACAAGTCCAAAACTCTTTTGACTTCATCAGAAAGATAGCTATTGAGTTTCGACGTAGTATCTCCCTTTACGAAAGTACCAATCTCTGATACAATCTAATCTAAAACTATGGGCATAATCATAGGACCTTCTTCCTCTCCATCACTTGAAACAATTGAGCGGTTGGGTGCAAGAACGGCCTACTTGCATTTTCCGTAAGGTCGTATTGCCAGTCCAGTCGAGTCACGTGACTAAGATGCTCGCGCAGCTCGCGAGATATCTCCCGGTAAAACAGAGCGCGATACGCAATGACAGATTGACAGCCGAAAGTTGGGTTAGGAGAAGAGTCAAGTATTGGAAGATCGTGAGAGTTTATGCAGGTACATATATGTTTTTTTTTTCATTAAACAAATCATGAGATGGTTTAATGAAGTAAAATTGTGTATTTTATTGTAAAAGTGGTTAAAGGCAAAAGAGTTTTAGGATGATAGTCCTAAGGTTTTTTATTTAATTTTAGGTTATGTTTATATTTACAATGTTATAATATAACGTTTATGACTATATTATTAAAAATCATCAATGAGTTTAAATCCAGCACTTGGCTCTGAACTTCTATGAGGCATAATGTACTCGAATTGATATTGTAAGAAGAAAATGAATTTGATATTTTACAGCTCTTTCGTATTTGTCAACCCCATTTTTTCAACATTTGTTGGTATTTTTTTTATTTTTCACTAATTAAACTTTGACAAATACCTATACAAGAAAAATTTGTCAGCAATAAAGAATAAAACTTGGTAG
This sequence comes from Andricus curvator, assembly GCA_932195095.1. Taxonomy (NCBI): domain Eukaryota; kingdom Metazoa; phylum Arthropoda; class Insecta; order Hymenoptera; family Cynipidae; genus Andricus; species Andricus curvator. Next base: position 1,079 of record CAKNYM010039552.1, read on the forward strand.
TTGCAGGAAAATAAGAGGTACTTAAAATTCTTTTTTGAAATTCATAACTTTTATTGTATTCTCTAAATTTATAAATATTTTCCCAATATACGTAAAGCTGTTTTTAATTTCTTTCAGTTTTGTTTAAATATGCTCGTGCTACTTTCATTGTCATGGCTCTGATTCTTTTGAATGAAATCTAAATGCATGTTAAATTTCCCACCCTAAAGTTTTCGAAATATTTTTCAAAAGTGTTTAAGAACAATTTCCATATAATTATTATTTTTATTTCCAGGTGACAACTAAATTAATCGTAAGGCTTCCGTTGCTTGCGCATATTTTTCTATATGCATTCTAAAAATTTCAAGGCCAATTTTCAAATTTATTTTCCAGAAATCATATTAATTTATACCACACCATATTATCTATTAATTTTAATGAATAAGTAGAACTCTTCCGAAGCTTTCGAAATGATAAAAAATGATGTGCAGTCTATTTCTAATAAATTATATTTACATGTAAAATAAAAAACGTATTTCGAAAATAGAAGTTACTAGATTATTTTTGTTTAAATTCAACATTCACCCTGGACTAAGGATTTGAGCCAGACGTGCCAGTATTAAAAATCAATTTAACTAAAGCCACAAAAACTTTTCTTCTTCATCGAATATCAGGAGATTTCCCGAAAAACTTACAAACTAGTTTCAATAACTTATGAAGGGCATAACATGTTTGAATTTCAATTTGGCAACTTCAATCAGCTGGTGATCTTTATCTTGGTTTTGGTATAAGTCATAATTTTATCAAAACTAAGTATGTCAAGAAGCTTTTTGTTTGACCCTAGAATCAGAATGTAATTCGTTTAATGAAAACAAAATCTGCAACGCAAGTAACATGCAAGTAACAAACTATTTACGAAGATTAAAAATGTTTGGTGTAAGTTAAACACATTTTTTAACTTCATGAAAAAATGTTTATTTTGAATGGTTTTTGGATGCATTTTTTTTAATATATTATTTATATATTATTTATATTAATAAAAAAAAATTTCTTCTGTCACATATTACCTATTTATTTTTATGAATAGGTATAACTCTTCCGTAACCTTTTATGATGAGAAAAATTCTGGGCATTCTATTCATATTAAATTATATTTATATGATAAATTAAAAACGCATTTTGAAAAGAGAAGGTAATTGATTATTTTTGTTCAAATTTAACATTTGCCCTCGACTAAGGATTTGAACCAGACGCACCAGTTTAAAATCAGTTTTAATTAAATTACAAAAACTTGTTCTTATTTATCGAATTTCTGGAGATCTCCTTATCTACTCTTCATCATCTTCATCGGCGTCCGACTCTTCCGGAGCTTCTGTGGTGTTGAATGATGCAAAATATGATGTAAAAACTGCTTTCCTTTTTCTGTCAAATAACTCATCAAAGACATTAAATCTCTGATTTTTAATTTGGCCACTCCAACAGTTAGTGGTCTTTGTCTTAGGATGTCTTTGAGAGAGTCTTGCATTTTATAATCCTCGAAGACTTTGACTTCTCCATTCGGGGTATAGAGGATCTCGGATGCCTTGCTGATTAAAAACACTTTAAGTTTCTTTACTTTACCTTTTAGTGTGAGATCGTAATCTTAAATGATGTCATCCCTTGACCCATCGACCATTTGAAAAGGTGGGATACGGCTTTGAGCAATCAACCGCACGTACTCTAAGGCAGTCTCTATCATTTCTGCCCTTTTTTTGATTTATAATATATTGCGAAATTTCTATCGCACTGACAAAAAGAATGTCCCCGAACTGGGAAAATGTGCATGATTTCAACTTGTAACGTTGAGGCCAGCAAAAGCAAGAAGCTGAAGACGGTATAGTTTTTATTTTGAGCAGACGTAGCGTCAGAAAATAAAATTATTTTCTTGTGACTTTCGGGCTTCAATTCTTGCTTTATTACGTGATAGAGAAAGCTGCATACTGTATTGGCACCTTTATTGAAAAGTCCTTCGAGGAAGTAAATCATGTAACTATTGTTGTCAGTGTGAACGTGAATGTTGAAGATATAAAACCAGAGTAACCTGCAGAAAAACTGTGAATTTACTGGAACTTTTGGTAAAGGAAGATTTTGCCCGTAGTCAAATTCTAGGCACAAAATTCCCCTCTTTGTTTTCCAGCAAACTGTGCTTCAATTCCAAATAACTTTTGGCTGCTGACTTGTGTCTTTTCACTTATTCGCCTTCGTCTCCCTTTATTTCGCTTTCGTAACAAATGTTACAGACATCTGATCTTGGAAGTCTGAATGTAAAAGGGATATTTCTCTTAAAATACTGACGGTATGTACTTTCATTTAACAGTTGGTTTTCTTTGTCGCCGGTTACTTGAACATAATATTGACAAAACATCTCATATAATTTGCCTAAGTTGAGTTCTGGATTTGTGAAATAAAATAATGTAGTATTCTCTCGTCGGTATTGCGATTCTCGATGAGGAATAGAATTGCAGTGTTCTCTGATGAGTCGTTTCATTTCTGGCGTTAATTCAATTTCCCGATGTGCATGCTTTCCTCTCAGATCTTCTACATTTCCTGCGACTATTTTTTCCTTTACAGTCCTTAATCTTTTTTCACTTATGCTTAATACGTGAAAAAGCCAAGTATTGCAGACTTGTATTTCATTACCATCTGCATCAGTCGTAACAAGTCTCCAAGTGTTTAGCTGGTTCTGATTTCTAGATGACAGAGCCCTCCTGCGTACCATAGACAGCAGCATCAAATTTTTTTTGTGTAATCTCCTAAACTCCAACATCTTTTGTGTAGTGCTTCCTGATCTTTAACAGTTGTCTGTTTGTAGCACTGTTGACTCTTGCAGCAAAATGTGAGAGGAGAAAACTCCTTATCTTCCACCTTCTTTCCAGAAGTTGAAACATAGCTTTGTCCCTGCATAAATATAATAATAATCTTTTAAGAATCTATTTTTTAAAACTGAGCTACATGTTTCTAAAAACACAATATCTTTCTGAAATGAATTTATTTTACGAACATTCAAAAACACGCACTGTAATGTAATTATCTTAATGTTCCCGATCAATTGAAAATAAAATAATTTCTTTTCTTAGCAATTGATTCTAGTAAAAATTGTTAACACATTTTCAAATCGTGAGTTACGCAATCCGAGCAGTCGATAACCTTAGTAGTAACATACGTGGTAGTAACATTAGTAGTAACTTTATAACTATTTCTTGAATGGAGAAAAGTTTAAATTTAGTAATTACAAAAAGGAAACAAAATTTAAAGTGTAAAAGCCCGATTAGGTACGATTGCATTTACATGGAAATCACTCACAATTTATACTCTAATTTTAATCCGAATAAAATAATCTGTTTTACTGAAAATCAGGAGAAACGTAGAAAAAATTGTTTAAATTGAAAATAACGACCAAAGTTCCTGGAAATATATTTTTGAAAGAATCGTATATTGAACATCCCAGATGTGTTGAAAAAATGCATACATGAAGAACTAAAGGAGATCTAGTGTGGGACAGAAATAAAAAATTCTGGAATTCAAAATCTTCTCTACGTGAAAAAGTAGCGTATTGGGATCCTAAAAAAGTATAATTAATTTGTAATCGATAGATATGCAGCTTGGTTACCCTCGCTCAAAAAGAATGTTTAAAAAATTTCTCGTGTGCAGAATTGAAAATTTTTCTTGAATTTCAATTTTTTGTACATTCTTGGAATTCAAAAAAGACTTTCTAGTTTTTTTGCGGATTTTAATAAATTATTTGCTAATAGATAATTCCTATTAAATTAGCCCTTTCTTTCGGAAAAAGTTCTTAACATCTGTGTGAACACATATATAAATCTACGTGAATAATTTTTTTGGGTATTTGAAAACTTTCCTGTAACAAAAATCCATGAGTGAAAAAATCGCCAAGACCCAGGAATCAAAATTGAAAATTAAAAATTACAATTACGCTGTATTTCCCATTTTGATTCCTGGGTTGTTACGATTTTTCCATAGTGCATTTTTGTCACAGGAAAGTTGTCAAGTACACGAAAAAAATGTTCTCCTATTTACACAGGTGCTACGACTTTTTACCGTAAACAAGGATTAATTAAATAGGAACTACCTTTTAGAAGAAAATGCTCGATTAAAATCCGCAAATAAGATATGCAGGTTTCGAATTCTAGAATTTTTTATTTCCCACCTGCCCTAATGAGTACTCAGCATAACCTTGTATTTTAAAATAAACATTGAAATATTTTTCGACCTAATCGAGTAAGAAATTTGACATTTTCTGTTATTATAAAATCGCAGTTGAATAATAAAATGAAAAATTATTTTTACTACATTTGTTAAAAAATAAATGATGCAATAAAATAACAAAAAGTCTGTTTACAGGCCAATTCTCGCCAGTGTAAACCTAATTTTTATACACACGTTCGGATACGACAAGACAGAAATCTCCAAACAATTTTACCAAAAAATTGGATTAAAATTCACAGAAAAAGGTTCACATAAAATTAAACGTTAAATATTATAATATTTTACAAAAATCACTACAATCTTTCACATTGTTTTGCAACTTTGATACTGCGTTTGTTCCTCGGAAAATTCACATAGGCAATTACCTCATTTCTGGCTTTTTTGGTGATATTTCTTTCCCAGAAATTCTCATCTCTTTTCCTCTTACGACCTTTTTCCATTCTTATTACTTTTTACTTTCTATAAATATAACTTGTGATAACAAACGAAAAAAATATCAATAGAATATCTTACGACAAATCTACAAATTGTTGTCGTCTGCTTTTTTACAACAAAACAATTTTCTTTACCGACTGGTGCTAAACGAACAAAAACAAATGACGAAAGACCAGGCGGTCTGATTAAATTTTTTAACTTGAATAATAGGAAATATATTTAATAATATTGCGCATTAATAATATTTTAACGCAAAATGAGATTTTGGCGTCTAAGTCTATAAACGGTTTCATAGGGTCCTAGGCTTATAAAATTACAAACCTTTTTTATCTTCTCAAATAATTGTTACTTGCATGTTACTTGCGTTGGAGACTTTGTTTTCATTGAACGAATTACATTCTGATTCTAGGGTCAAACAAAAAGCTTCTTGATATACTTAGTTTTGATAAAATTATGAAAAGGTTATAACTGAATGCGGAAAAGTCCAAGGTTATGGTGTTCAGAAAAGGAGGTGGAAGGGATAAGGAAGGGGAGTGGAAGTGGAAGTGGAGGCGAAAGACGGTGCAGTACTAGATAAACGTTTATTTTTTAGCCTGCTGGCCATAAAAAATTTACTTGCTTACACTTCCATTTTTTACAGAATTTTCTTAAAACTAACCCTTAAAACTAACATCCTTCCACACCTTATCTCTAACGCCGCTCGCTCGTATCGCATTGCCTTCTTCGCTTCGCCTCGCCTCGCACGCATGTCCCTACTTTCTCGCTTTGCCTCGCATTACCAAACTCTGCCTCCGCGACTAATCCCTAATACTTATCTACTATCTACAATATTTACATTTACTTATATTTACTTCCTCCTCTATTTACAATATTTCCTTCTCCATTCCTCTTCCTCCTTCCTTCTCTTCTTCTCCATCTTACCCAAGACTCCCTTCACCCATGCTACTGCCCTTTTGTCCCCCCTTTCATGAATCAGTACCTCCATGCTTATCCCACTCCTTCCCACCTCTACGCACTCCTCCAACCAATGCTCCACTCTTGCCTCCCCCTTCCCACATAGTTCACACATCCTCTTTTCCCTAGCGAGCCAGAACCTATTATAACCCTCCATGCACCCACATCTCATCCTCACTATAAGCTCCTGACTTCCTTTCTCTCCTTTCTCACACAAATATTGCGCTCTCGCCCTTGGCATAATCCACACATAGTTCCCATTAAACCTTGTCTCTCTTATTCTCTCTTCCCCTGCTGTCTTCTCTCTCTCCATGCTGTTTTTCTTAACCAACTCATATACCTTCCTTCCTTCCTCATGCATCCTTCTCACTTCATCCATCTGGAGTCCATTCGTTCTAAAATACCTTTCTCTTTCAATCTCCATCTTCCCACCCCCTCTCCTGTTCTCCTTTTCCCACCAACACTCCCTAACCAGCTTACTTCCCCCCTCTTCCAAAAATTTCTCCTCATACTTACACGCCCGACTTCCCGCTAGAATCCCTACACTCGTTCTCCCCGTCTCCCTCCTGACAATATAATTAGGCGTGTTCGTTGCCAGTCCCAGTGTCCACTTTACATACCTCTCCTGTGTCCTATTTACCTCTTCGCTTTCCTTCCACCCCCACACCTCTACTCCATACAATAGGACACTTATCACTAGTGAGTCAAACAATTTCATTCTCCTTCCAAAATCATTTGCGAATAATTTCTTTCCCAACCCCCACACCTGCCTCATCACCACATTTGCCCTCCTCGCTCTCTCTTTTATGTGACCATCCACTCCGCCATTCCTCCGAAAGAAGAAGCCCAGGTACACAAACTCTTTCACCTCCTGCACCGCCTTTCCCTTCCACTTCCACTCCCCTTCCTTACCCCTTCCACCTCCTTTTCTGAAAACCATAACCTTGGACTTTTCCGCATTCAGTTCTAACCTGTTCTTATCCAGGTATCTTCTCAACCTCTTCATCATTTCCTTTAAGGCCTCCTCGCTTTTTGCCACCAACACTAGGTCATCTTCATACGCTAGCGACCAAATTCTAACCCCTCCTATCCTGACTCCTCCTACTACTCCGGCCTCCAGCTTACTTTCCATATCCGCAATTAAAATCGCAAAAAGCGTTGGGCTAAGCGGACACCCTTGACTTAATCCCCTATCCATCCAGAATCCCTCCGGAATCCCCTGTCCTCCTCTAACCTTATCTTTGGTCTCTTCATACATCTCCCTTACCCTCTCGATCAGGCCACTCTCCACTTCCCTATCCTCCATCGCCTCCCACAACCTCCCCCTGTCCACCGACGGAAACGCGCCTTTTAGATCCACAAAAAACGCGTACACTCTCGACCCCTTCTTCGCTAATTCTCTATCCACAATGTGCTGCAGAACGTAGATATTGTCGATAGTACTCCTACCTGCCCTAAAGCCCGCCTGCGTCTCCGGCAATATTCCTTTCCCCTCGACATCCTTTCGCAGCCTCTCCGCCACCACCATCGCGTATACTTTATACGCTGTATTCATTAGTGTAATTCCTCTATAATTTTCCTGCCTATCCCTATCTCCTTTCTTATACAGATGTACTATTAACCCTTCTCTCCATCCTCTTGGGAATCCCTCCCCCCTCCATACTTTCTTCACTACCTCCTTCAGCCTCTCCCTAACCTCTTGTGTACTAAACAGCCATGCTTCGTTCTCTACCCCATCCAGCCCTGCTGATTTTGACCTTCTTAACTTCCTTATCTGTTTCTCTATCTCCTCTTCATTCAAATCCTCCATCTCTGCCTCCCCCGTTCTTCTACTCCCATCATCTCTCTTCCTTGAATCTGAGCCCTGGAATGATTCTTTAAAAAACTCCCTCCACTCCTTACTCCCTATCTTCTCGCTTATCCCTACTCTACGCTTCCTAAACCTATTTATTATCTTCCAGACGTCCCCCTTTGTCTTAACATTTCCTAACTCCTCCTCCAGCTCTTTCTACTTTTCCTGCTCTTTCTTCTTACACATCAATCTAAACCCCCTCCTCATTTCTACGTACTCCTCCCGTTTCGCAGTACCCTCTTTCCACTTCTTATACTTCCTGTTCACCTTCCTTTTCATCTTTTTACATTCCCTATCCCACCACGGCTTCACCATTCCTTTCTTCTTCTTTTTAAATAGCTTCTTTCTCAAACTATTTACGAATTAAAAAACCTTAAGGGGAAAAGCATTGCAGAATGGAATATAAACGATTTTAAATTAGAAAACTTAAGAATTGATAATTTCACATAAGCGTGGAAAATATTAATGAGTTTAAGTCAGAATATTTATACTTAAACAGGGGCAAAAATGGCATTGGATCAATAGCATTAACGACACGAATGAACTCGAAAAGAACTATCAACAATAGTCTGAATACAACTACTGTGAAACGACTTTAATGTTCAACTTGAAATATAACAGCATTTTTACTCCTAAGACGAAAGAAAAAGGTAAAATATAATAAGAATTACAAGAAGCAATATAAATCTTAATAAGGAAGTGCAAACAGTGGAATGCAAGACTCGAAATTCTATGACAGTAAACAAATCTACTCTGACTATTTGTTAATGAACTAAATTACACAGTTTAAATTATATTTACAATTTTTATAACTGAATAAAATAATAGCAACTCAATTCAAACAAAAACAGACTCAAAGGACAATCTACTCTAAAAACAAAAAATTTCCACGATAATTGACTCCACGGACGTTTTTTTCGTTTTTCTTTTTATATTTGTTTCAGAAAGAAGATAAACAAGGAGGAGGATCAGATGTATAAAAACAACGACAGAACAGGAACTTCAAACAGAAAACTAGGGAAAATTGTGAAGAACTAAAATATCAATTTCGCGAAAGATTAATACTCGAATTTATTCACAAACCATATAATTTTCTAACAGCGACAAATAATTTAAATTTAGAAAAAACTTTACAACTCCAGGCCCCAACGGAGAAATTTAATTAGAATGAAACCGTAACTTAATTATCGACTAGGTTTAAAATTGCTCAAATTACAATTGGTCAAGCAAACCCCAAGAGCAAAAGAACAGAATTGCAAACTTTTGTTTAAATGCTGATTTTTAGACTATATCAGACTTGGACAGAAACATTACGGAAATTTCAGGTATACACCCGGACCTGAACAAAGGGTTGCCGGGTCATACTCGACATTAGGCGAAACTCCACGAGGGGTCCCGAGGTGCCGCACGATCACTTTTCGTCGTCAGTCTTGTCCGGTCGCTAGCCGTGACTCCTAAGTGCTCTCGTCATCGTGTCACATAGTGCACTCTCCTCGCCCTGGAACCGTTTCGCCGAGGAAGGTCTCTAGCCATAGCCACCGGCTTATTAACCCTCTGCGAAGAAACTCTTGACCGTCAGCACCCGCCACGGGGTGACAGCCGCCTACGTAATGTATGTGGCAATAAACCACTCTTTATATCATAACCTTGTTTTAATGTGTTTCACCTTCTTCTGGGCTTTCCCATCTCCTGCTTTCCCTCATCGGCATTACCTCCGTAATAAGGTATAACAAAGTATAAACACCCTGCCATCTTACGGACCTGCGGGCCTAAGCCCAGGAGTGGGGAGAGTAACACTTCCTGGTTTTAATACAAAAATCTCAGGATCAGTCTTGTGCTTCCTGCACGTCTATCTAGTGGTACCCAATCCATTCCACAACCTCGTGTTTTGTGCACTCGAAACCAAAACGACGCCACGCCATCTGCAAGGAAAAATCGCAGGCCTTCAGCCCCATCGCACCAACGGCATCATCTCCGAGGAGGACCACCCGCTACTCGCCGGAACCTTGGCTTCGCCGCCTGGGTTTACCAGGACACTAGCAACCGATCTTGGCTTCGCCGCCCGGCTCGGGCTTAAGTAGTACCAGTTCTCTCCGACTATCTGTAAGTTGGTAATAAACCACTGTTATGTTTATATTGTTTACCCATTATTGACTTCACCCGTTCTCTCGACGATCCAAATCCATAACCCATCCTTTAATTTGCGAGCTTCCTCACAAAGGGATGAAGTAAAGACAATATGGAGAAATGTGAAACATGCATCTATTCATCCTATTGTGATTTCGGCTACACGCAATCTTCATGCAGGATGCACTAAACATTTTGAATATTTAGGAGTCAGTAGGGTACTGGCAGCAGCTCAGAAGGCCACCTATAGAGTGGCAGATGGCAGCTCCAAGAAAGCATCCAGAGGCTAACAGCAGGATAACAGCAATAAAAGACGAACTCCAAACTACACCATGCTCCTAATTTTCTACCTACTACAACATCATCGTAAAATATTTCAAACATCGTTGTTCAAATTCTAGTTCAAAACTTGCCGCCACTATTTGATTTCATCATGAAATGGAGAAAAATCTGCGCACACTCAAACCTCCGTCTCAAGCATTGATTTTTTTAAATTGAAAACCTTGTGACTTTCCGAGCGCGTGTATTATGAAAATCGAAGTCTGACTTTCTTCTTAAGTCATCGTGTTGTTTCAAGCCAAATAATTTTTTTCATCTCTAATTTTTTGTAAATAGCTCAGAACCAAAGTGCAATAAATATTTTCTTTCATATATTTAAAATCTTGAGTGTAAATCTATCTTAAACCTGCTCAGTCAATTAGCCACATGCTCAACACAATTTTACTTCAAGATTCGCAGAATAATTAACGAATTGTTTAGTAATTAATCAAACATTTGGTTCTTCATACCGTTTTAACCATATTAATTCGAATTTTAACAAAATTACTAAAATAGTTTAGTGCATTATGTGTAAAGTATGATAGTGTGCGTGAACTACGTGTGTTTAGTTTTTTGCCTAATCTTTGAATTGTGAAGAGATGATGTAACAATCTTGGAATTACAAAACCACACTTCCAATAAAGTTAAATTAAACAATCTTACCAAGTTACAAAAATTATAAGTTTGAATCCTTTTCAAATATTTGCTCAGTTTTTTGTTCAGTTGAAGTCAAAAGTAAATTATGTCGGATATTATTAGTCGACAAGAAATCATTGCAGGCCTAATAACTAAATTCTACATGAACACAACTAAGTGAGAAGAAAAGACAATGAAATCGCCAGTCTATTTGAAGACACGCATAGCTTCCTTGGTTATTGTAAAGAATTCTACTCTGATGAATCCGGAGAACCTTAAGGAGAGTTATGTGGTCAACGATTGTTTCTCTGCAATGAGAGAGGACTACACTTCTACCAAGTCAATGCTCCTCATTGATATCAACCAGGCTGGCGGTCAATCTGAAACAACACCAACACCTGCTAGTTCCCAGGTTGTCGCAAGTACAGAAAATTCAATAGAATACATCCCCTCTTTAGCCCTTCCTAAATTTTCGGGTGATCAGCTTGAGTGGGAAACCTTCCGTGACATGTTTGAGACAATGCTACATGATACTAAATTATCGGATGTACAGAAACTTTATTATCTCCGAAATTCCTTATCCGACAAAGCAGCTGATCGCATAAGCAATATTTCAATTAGTGATTCCAATTATACCGAAGCTTCGAACATGTTAAATAAAAGGTATGACAATAAACGTGTGTTATTTTCAGCACACATGCGCAGAACTCTTACTTGTCCTAACGCTACAAAAAATCAAGTAGATGCAATTTTACTTTTACTCGATGCAACGAATGAATCCATTCGTGCGTTTAAAAATATGGATAAACCAGTCCAGTAATAATCCCAATTTTATTTTATAGTGTCCCAAATTCAAGAAACTCGATCATTCTCATCGTATTGAAACAGTCCAACGTCTAGGACTATGTAGAAATTATTTGCATGAGAATCATAATTTAAATATTGGTCCCTCTTCTAAAAAATGCTTCGTCTGCACTATCCACCATCACACATTCCTACATGATGGTGAGCAACACAATGGTGATCTGGCAATGAAAACCGTCAACACTGCGCAACAATACTCGTCACGCGGTGCGCAGGCGGTTAGTAGTAGCTTCACCTCAGTTAAACATATAACCACTCTAAGCCATGATAGTGCGAAAGGCTTATTCGCCACTGGTTATATCAGGCTCGTTTCCTATAATGAAAATTTTATCGTGGTTTAAGCTTTCCTTGAGTTAGGTGTTGAACGTTCATTTAGAACAGAATGAGCAGCACAGCAACTCAGAATTAAAAAGAATATATACGAAACTTCTCTCAAAGGTCTGGGCAACTGTTCCCTTGGTTCATCAAGTTATAGGGCTGATGTTTAGCTAGGTTCACCTCGAGATCCAACCTTTAAACTGCTACTTCATTCCCTATTTATGAAATCTTTAATTCATATACTCCCAAAAAAAAAAAATCGAGTTTAAAGACTGGCCACACTTACAGGGTCTTGAGCTTGCTGATCCATCTTATTATAGTCATCGGAATGTTGATTGCGTAATCGGAATCGACATGTTTGGTCACACTTTACGTCCTAGTCTAAAACAGGGTCCACAGAATAGTCCACTGCACTTCTTTCAGCGTTCTACTGGCTAATCTTCGGACCCTTATTCTTAAGTAACGACACCTCTCAATCCTCTGACAGCACTTCCACACATAATGTAATAGATAGAGACTCACAGGTATGTCGTTCGTTTATCTCTTGCGGGTTCCCTAAGTTAGCTAGGAAATTCTAGAAACAATACTGTATTGATATTTCTTCAAAACAAAAAACGATTTTCTAAAGATGATTCTGCTAATGAAGCATATAATAAGTTTATGTAAGAATATCTTGATCTAAATCACATGCGTGGCCTTACTGTAAATGAGTTACAGGCAGACCAAAATTATTATCCACCTCACCACGTGATTCCCAAAAAAATGACCCAGCTTAAAAAATAACAGTTGTTTTTAATGGATCTTCTCCATCTCCCAAACCTGAAAAGTTTTGAGGACGAGTTAGCAGCTTTAAAAGTTGGCTATGATGAGAAGCATCCAGTAATCTTGCCAAAACACGACCACTTGTCCCATCTTATTGTGTTACAGACTCGTCTGGAGGCTTTACACTAAGCAGAGTTATAGGAAAATACTGGATCATCGGAGCCAAGGTTTTGATCAACGGGATCGTAGACAACTGTTTAAAATGTGCCCGATTCCGTGCTCAAACTCTAACGTAGGTAATGGACCAACTTCTAACTGATCACGTCTCAGACGCAAAACCGTTCAATTATACAGGGTGGACTACGTTGGACCGTATCAAATGCGACTGTCAAAAGGTAGAGGTACCAAATCCTTACAGGATATATATGCCTTTGTTTGTCTTTCAAGTGAAGCAGTCCATCTAGAACCGGTCTCTAATTATGAGGCTGATGGCTTCCTTGCCGCATTCAGATGGTTCATTTCAAGGCAAGGAATGTATTCAAAACTCTACAGTGAAATAGATTTTAATACTACCAATACTTCCGCCAGGATCGCTGAAGTACTGGTTAATGAAGGGACAAGTTGAACCTTTATTCCACCATATTCACCTCATTTTGGAGGAATTTGAGAGGCTGGTATCAAATTTGTCTAACACCATTTACGACGGTCCACAGTTGATAGCAGACTCACCTTCGAAGAGATGACAACGGTTCTATGCCAGATTGAGGCATGCCTCAACTAAAGACTTCTATATCCAAATCCTAAGGATCCACTTTTCTTATCCGCTATCACTCCAGGTCACATCGTAACTGGCGTTTCTATCTTAGCAGTGCCAGAACATTCCCTTAGCAATTTGAACATGACATAGAGAGGGTAGGGGCATTTTAGATCTCAAGAAACAGTGAAGTGACAAGTTGCGAGACTATTTTAACAGCAAGCGAAATGTTGCGCTTTACAACACCATCTGTAAAGCAGATCTCAATTACACACTATTGAATATGCCCTCAGAGGATGCCTTAAATATCAAGGCAGAAACAATATACGAATTAGAAGTCAATGGAGAAAAAAGCCGTCTACGGTAGCACCCAAAAACTTTAGATCAACATCAAGTTGATAGTGAGGCATCCAATATTTGACTCAAAAACGGCGTCCTGTTTTCAGAAAGGGAAGGATTCGTCATTGCGATTCAGGAAAGGGTTGTCAGTACTAGTAATTATCGCAAACACGTGTCACATCAAGACGTGGTTGACCGGTGCAGATTATGTGGAGATACCAACGAATCCAACAAACACATTATTGATGGCTGTCGCGTGTGGCTCAGAGAGAATATACGCACAGACATAATGATGTGGCGGGCATTATACATCAACAACTTGTCATACACCTAGGACTCTTAACAGAAGGGATGCCTTTCTATAGAGACATTTCAGTGCCTGTTTTAGAAAACAAAGCTTACATCTTAGATTGGGATGTTACTATCCAGACGGATCATTATATCTAAGCCAATCGACCCGAAATCGTGATGCGTGAGAAAAAAGGTGAAAGAGTCTACATCATCGACATTGCTTGTCCACTTTACCAGAATTTTCAGGCAACCTATACAACCAAGAATTATATGTATAGCGAGCTAAGGTATGAAGTAAAGACAATACGGAGGAATGTGAAACATGCATCTATTCATCCTATTATGATTTCGGCTACACGCAATCTTCATGCAGGATGCACTAAACATCTTGAATATTTAGGAGTCAGTAGGATAATGACAGAAGCAGCTGAGGAGGTGGTTTTATTAAACACCTGTTGCATTGTGAGAAACTTTCTAGGCCATCAGGAAGCAAGTGATTAAAAACCTATGGAGTTGCAGATGGTAGCAATAAGAAACCATCCAGAGGCGACTATTGTGACCTTCAACGCTCGCGGCCACTTTGTGAGGATAACTGCAGTAAAAGACGAACTACAAACTACACCATGCTCCTAATTTTCTACCTACTACAACATCATCGTACAAAAATTTCAAACATTGTACTAAATAAATTCATAACATCCTGATCTTCTCAGGCATTTGACTTACTCTGTGGCTGATTATAAAAAACCGGATTTCTCAAGAACATGTTCATAAAAAAAAGTAATAATGTGCCTGAGTGCCTCAGGCGGTTAGGCGCTCCGAATTCACGTTAGAGGTCCGGGCTTCGATTCCGGAGCCGGTACATCTGGAAATTTGTCTATGTATTTTTACTGAGGTTCCGGAGGTTCAGATCGCACCTTAAGCAGTAGGTCCCCACCATGCACATGGCTACAAAACCAGTCCGTGGGTAATAGGGTAAAAGCCAGGCTTTGCCCAATATGTCAAAAGAGACATACTGCACTTATCAGGTCACTTGATTGCATTACAAAAAGGCGTCCGTGTCTGATGATATAGGTATACCGGAACAGCCCCGTGCGAAATGGCAATGAGAGGCCGGCAAAATCCTCGCGTTTCTTGAGAACACGGAGCGGACCAAAGATGACAGCTATCTGCATACACCTCGCAAGTGTCTTGGCTTGTTTTTGGCACGCGGGTATGGCTTCAAGGTTACGGACCAGCGATAGCTTCGCACCGCCGAGAGCACCGATCACAAGAACAATCACTTTAACCGAATATCCTGCGAACAATCGTGGCAGTTCCCTTCTAAGTTCTCGATACCTCTCCACCTTTTCATTCTTTGCAAAAAGATTTGTTTTCAAAATACCTGGCTTTTCCCTGACCAATCAAATTCCGTGACTTCTCCCTGATTTCCAGGTTTTCCCTGACCTGCGGTCAAGTATAATTTGAGACTTATTTTGTGTTGATGAAAACTGAAAAAAATGGTTACTTGGGTAAACTATTCCGTTTGTAAGATATGGAAGTGCTGTTTTATTAGTTGTAAGAAGCATTTTCTTAGTTCCTGGTACTAATGGAATAGTCACTGTAATTAATGGAATTGCTTTGCCAATTCATAAAATTGCAGTATCAACTAATAATATAGCAGTACCACATCTCACTAACTAAATAGTTGGCTCAACTAATCATTTTTTTCAGTGAAGAAAGGTAATCTTCAATTAAATTTTCATCAGCCGCTGCGAGCTCATCTTTTGACTTGTTTTCATCTTTCAATTTCTTCCAAATGTCATTCAGCTTTACCTATGCCATACTTAAGGAGATAGTAGTTTGATTCTTGATGGCTATAGGTTCGTTTTTCACTCATTAGATTTCTTTGGCACGTAAAGTTAAATTCATATTAACTTTCTGTACAATTACTCCGAGTTATTTGTTTCATTTGCCACTTTCCAAAAATTATGCACATGAAAGAAAAACCCCTTCCGTAACAAAATCTCACGACCCCCCACCCTCCTTAAGCTGTTATGTAATTCAAGTGCGGTCCCTAAGAAATAATCTTTAGAGGTTCTCAATTTTATAAAATAACATTTTTAAGTTTATAAATATGTTAAAACTTATATTTCAGGTTTTAATTGGCATGTATAAATACAAAACAAGGAATATCTGTTTTACAATCTCAAAGCTACTTTTTCCATTCACAGTTTAAAATATATTTTGTACATATTGTACGGGTGTCTAGTAAAAAACAAACCAAAATAATCTTAATAGAGTAGACTGATTCACAATGCAGCCTATTAATTGTAGTAGTTGTATATGTAAACTTTATACTTACTTTCCCGGCTTATCTAAAAATCCTCCATGAGTATGCTGACAGCAAACTAATAAATATTCCTGTAGTGCTGCTTGGTCGAATAACCAAACCGTTGGCTCAAGTATTTTGTTTTCCTTCGCAAAGATTGCATGTATCAATGGAAAGGCACCTCCTTGCCAAAAAGAGTAACATCCATCCACTAATTTATTTGTCCTACCTTGAAATCCACCCTCTAATTGCATTTGCTTGTTCACTATCCATTGCTTAAAAAGGTAAAAAAAATTCAGTTAGTTACGGGGGTGGCGTTACCATATATTTTTAGATGAGCAGGGCCAGCGATCGCACTTTCCACGGGGGCCGTTAGAAAATTATGTAACGCTTATAGTGGTGAGAGGGACGCACAGTGGTCAAAAAAGGAATTAACTGTTCATAATTCTCCACAAGCTCTATTTATTGACGGTCTCATGGGATAGATTAAGTGCCGAGGGATCAGGGGGGTCCCGAGGGATATGTTGGGTCCCACGGGATAGGAGAGGTTCGAGGGATGGACGGTCCCGAGGGAAAAAGAAAGATGGACGGACACCCGACCAAAACTAAAAAGTTTTTAGTACGGGCCTATGAAACACTAACAATAATCGATGGGTACAAATAAGACATTTGGAACATACAAGGAATAGACGTAGAACACAAAACCTTGATAGAAAAGACGTGACTCACGAGTGAAATAGTCAGGTAGACGTAGCAACAGATTTCTGCATTAAAAGGACATATCGCCAGTTTTTAGCGTTAGAAAGACGTAGAATTTTTTCTTATATTAAAAAGACGCGGCGATTGGTGCTGTGATCCCGTTTCGAAGAAAGGCGCAAGTCTAAGTTTAAGAAATAACTATACGTACACTGGAACTTAGATTGAATGAGTCCGGATGTTTTCTGCCTGCGAGAATTTTTGCCACGGCGGTTTCGGGCTGAGAGTGGAGCTTTTCGGGGTCGAGAGAGAGTGTTTAACCAAGCGTGAAACACCAGCAGCGTAGCGACAAAAGGGCAGTGCGCGGTAATATTATGTATTCCAATTGGAAATGGTTTACACGCCACTGAATATTTACGTTTGGACAGTCTAGATTTATCACTGAATACCACTGAAGCCATCCCCGGAACCGGTTGTAAACCCTAGTTCCAGTGCACTAACATTGAAACAATTTAAAAGGAGATTCTATTTAAAAATAATATTATGCGCAAAAACTAACTGTTAATAAATATTAAATAACAATCAATAGTAATCTGTTACTCATAATTAAATAATTATAATAATAAGTTATACGGTACCTCAAATGCGAAATTCTTATCTCCGATACAGGTGAAATATTCTAGCTCTAAAGTTTAGGACTTTATAACTTGATTGCAATCAAGTTTAAATATCTAAAAAGACATATTGAACTTTTACTGCCTTCATTTACAGATTTTACTAGAATTCGCATTTAAAAATTGGCACATGGAAACTTATAGCGTGCAATATATTCTTAATTTACTAAATTTTTAATCGTTACAAGGAGAGGTTAAAATTTTTTTTTTTTTTGCTCAAGCTGAAGCATTCTTTTGCTTAACGAAAATATTACAGTTTGAATTATTTATAATAACAATAAGAGAGCGCACGACATTTTCAAAAACGTATCTTTATTGTTTTGATGAAGAATTTCGTTATTTTAATTCAAACATTGTATATTATTAATAATATTATTATATGGAGAAAAAATATAAATAGACTCAACAGACTTAAGCAGACTTAACTGGAAAGAATCAGTCTGTAAACCAGATGAGTAATGTTCGCTAATTCGACAATTTAAATCCGAGCCAAAATCGCGTGTAGTTCACGAATTGAGAAAAGAGAGTATTTTTACTTTTGAAAAATTAGTAGAAATTTAAAATTGGAAGTATGATAGTGAAATCAAGGACGTATTTTGGCAAAATACCAAAGAAGTTAACATGAGCGGATAAACGCCTAATGAAGTAATGTTTAAATATTTTTTAAAGAACAGTTTCTTAAAAATAATTGCCAATCCAAGGAAACATGCGTGAAATTTCACCGTTTAGAACAGGCTTATAAACATTTATTAGGCATTACAGTTCAGAAAAAAGTTTCTTACAGGATATCCGTGAGAGCTAATGTTTTTCAGGAAAAAGATATAATTTTTATGATACACTTCCAAGCATTGTTGAATAAAGTATATATTTAAACAAATCCTGCAAGAAATTCTAAGTAAAAAATAAATTTTACAAACTGAAAAAAAAAGTTCATTCTACTTTAAAAATGTTAGCAAACTGAAAAATAAATGTATGATCAGTATATTAAAATGCCTGTCTATAGTTTTAACCATAATTACTCTTCTGCTTATTTTTATTTAGCTATTATTTATATTCTTTCTTTATGTAATAATATTATTACTAATATACAATGTTTTAATTAAAATGACGAAATTCTTCATCAAAACAATAAAGATACATTTTTGAAAATGCTGCACACTTACTCTCTTATAGGTATTATAAATAATATAAACTATAATATTTTTCTTAAGTAACAGAAGGCTTCAGCTTAAGTGAAGAAAATTCTCACCCTCTCCTTGTAGAGATTAAAAATTTAGTAAATTAAGAATATATTCCAGGTTATAAGTTTCCATGTGTCAATTCTTAAATGCGCATTCCAGTAAAATTTATAAATATTTTAATTTTTTAACGAATAAAAACTTGCAAAATAATGTATTTATAATGAAGACAGTCTGCTCGGTGGGTTTCCTGTCACCACTACGTAGCGCGTCCTCAGGTTGCGGATAGAGGAACGGCCCGTGAGGCTGAACAGCCCCTAAGGTTAGCTGCGAATACAAGAATAAGCAGTCGCGGACAGCCGATAGGAACCAGTCGTGTGTGTGGTGAACTCAGCACTGGTAGAAAATAGGTACACGACAACCATGGCTTGGGAGGACTCACCCATTCGCGTTCATACGCAATGGGTGGGTTCTGGCAAGCCGAGGTGCAGCGTGTATCCACCTAGAAACTATACCCGAACCAAAACTAAAAATCTTGTAAGGGAAAAATCCTGCTACCCCATTGGACACCGCAGCGATGACACTGCCCGCAAGGGATGTGTGGAATGATTCGCCTGCACAGGGACAAAGGGGTATTGATGCCAGTAGGCGCGCTGCCTTGCAGGGGGATGTTAGGATACGAGGATGAAACTGTAATGTGTCTGACGACAAGTTGACACGGTCCTTGTCAAAGTCGGAAAGCTCCCATACTTAGACCCAGAGAGGTATGGGGGTTATCACTTCTGGGACGGTGGACTCACGTACGATCGGAATAGGATCCTAACGTGCGGATTTCCACGAAACTACCATGGCTAACTTGCAACAACAAAAAACTACCGTAAAATATCTAAGGGCGGGAACTCTGAACGCGCGTAGTCTAAATACTGGCGGATTTAGCGAACTCATTGAGATAGCAATCAAATACGATACTGACTTAATAGCACTTCAAGAAACCTGCTGGCCGGGCGATTTCGCGTCAATTTCTAAGGATGACTATACTTTTCACTATGGGGGAGCTAAGGGGTTCAGACTGGGAACCGGTTTTCTCATTAATAAACGAATTTCGCAAGCGGTTATCGACATTCAATTCATTAACGATCGGTTATCATATATTGTACTAAAGGGTAATTTCAGCAAACAGGTGTGGATCAACGTGCACTGCCCCACCGAGGACAAAGACGAAGATACTAAGGATCTTTTTTACGAAACAATCGAACAGGTTTTTGACAAGTTCACAACGTATGACGCAAAAATAGTATTGGGAGATTTCAACGCGAAAATTGGAAAAGAACCGATGTATAGGCCTACAATAGGGTCGGAAAGTTTGCATGACGTCAGTAATGATAATGGGACTAGAGTAATAAACTTTGCAGCTTCAAAGAACCTCGTTGTCAAAAGCACATTTTTCAAGCATAAAAATATACATAAGGCCACCTGGACATCACCAGATGGTAACACTCACAATCAGATTGATCACGTTCTAATTGACAGAAGACGTCATACAAACATTCTCGATATAAGATCGTGCAGGGGAGCGGATTTAAATTCAGACCACTTTCTCGTGATGGTAAAACTAAGATCTAGGCTAGCGTTAAGTAACAAAAGAAGCCGCACAGAGCCAACAGTTCGTTTCAATATAGATAAGTTTAAAACACCAACAGAAATATTAAATTATCAAGTTGAGATCTCTAATAGTTTCGACGTTCTCCAAGAACAGAGAGACGATAACGATAATTACGTGGAGGACTCGGAAACCCTGTGGAGCAATATGAAAAAGGCGATAAAGACAGCCGCGAAACTTACTATAGGTTTAAAGAAAGTAACCAAAAGCAAACCATGGTTTGACGAAGAGTGCAAACTTTGGTTTGAAAAACGTCGGAAGGCCAGACTAATTAGTTTACAAAATAAGTGCGATCAAACACATAAGAAGTATCTCGAGATTAGTAAAAGTACAAATAGGCTTTATAGATCCAAGAAAAGGGAGTGCGAAAAGAATAAAATACTAGCAATAGAAACGCATAATAAACAAAATAACCCGCGTGAGATGTACAGGGGAATCAATTTTATAAGGAAAGGCTTTCAAAGTAGAACGGAAGTAATGAGGGACGAAAATGGCAATCTAGTAGCCGATGCGACAGAGAGACTGAATTTATGGAAAAACTATTTCGATAAGTTATTAAATGTACGCGAAGCCCCCGTTGAAGGTAATCTCGGTGAAATCCACACTGTTGATCTATTAATTGATGATCCTACTGATATAGAAATAGAAATGGCCATAAAGAAGTTAAAAAATAACAAAGCCGCGGGCATCGACGACCTACCGTCAGAACTGATAAAAAATGGAGGCCCTTGCCTCACAAGGCAAATTTGTAAATTAATACGCGCAGTTTGGAAAACGGAACGCATGCCGGAGGAATGGAATACCTCTATTATTATTCCTATCTTTAAAAAAGGCGATAAAACGAATTGTAACAATTATCGGGGAATTTCACTTGTGCCTTCATGTTATAAGATCCTGTCTAATGTAATCTTAAGTAGACTAACTCCTTTTGCCGAGGAAATCATTGGGGATTACCAGTGTGGATTCCACCGAAACCGATCTACAAGCGATCAAATGTTTACAATTAGACAACTGTTAGAAAAGAAATGGGAATTTAATGAAGTAGTGCATCAGCTATTCGTCTTATACCATTAAACCATTTCCCTTTCAGGGTAGGCGTGACACTACCCGATTCGGGTAGTGTTTCTAGGTTTTTCTTGTAGTTATAAATAACTACAAGTGTGGGCTCACCACACCCACGATGTGCCAACAGCACTCATGTCAGTATTCTTGAATGGTCACCCATCCAAGTACTAACCGCGTCCAACGCTGCTTAACTTCAGTGATCTGACGAGAACTGGGTTTTTCAGCGTGGTATGGCCGTCGATTTCAAAAAAGCTTACGACTCTATTATACGCGAACGAATGTACTGGATCCTAGAGTTCTTGGGTGTACCAAGAAAATTAGTTAGACTTATCGAAATTTGCTTAAGCGGCAGTAGGGGTAGAATACGTGCAAACGGAAGTTTATCGGAAGAGTTTTCGATCCGCGATGGCCTGAAACAGGGCGATGCACTTTCGTGCGTCCTTTTCAACTTAGTTTTAGAATACGTGGTCAGACAAGTACAAGTGAATCCGACCGGTGCAACCCTCAATGGGATAATACAAATTCTTGGGTATGCGGATGATCTCGACTTACTAGGGGATGATAAAGAAACCGTAGCTAAAAACGCAGAGATCTTGATCACAAAAGCCAAAGAAAGGGTTAACGAGTTTAAATACCTCGGGTCTATTGTAACTAGCAAAAATAATATTAAAACGGAAATCAACGCACGGCTGCACGCTGGAAATGGGTGCTACTATGCAGCAAACACACTACTAAAATCGCGATTGCTATCTAGAAACATCAAAGTAAGAATTTACAAAACAATAATAATGCCGGTCGTTATGTACGGGTGTGAAACGTGGGCGCTGACGAAAGGAGAGGAGAATAGGTTTAGAGTTTTTGAAAATAAAGTACTTAGAAAAATCTATGGTCCAAAGAGGGACGAAGAGACTGGTATGTATACCATTAAGCCATTTCCCTTTCAGGGTAGGCGTGACACTACCCGATTCGAGTAGTGTTTCTAGGTTAGTTTCTTGTAGTAAATAACTACAAGTGTGGGCTCACCACACCCACGATGTGCCAACAGCACTCAGTTTTCTCGAATGGTCACCCATCCAAGTACTAACCGCGCCCAACGCTGCTTAACTTCAGTGATCTGACGAGAACTGGTTTTTTCAGCGTGGTATGGCTGTTGGCGAATGGAGGAAACTGCATAATGATGAGCTACACGCTCTCTACGGGTCAGCAAATATTAATAGAGTAATGAAAGCGCGTAAACTAAGATGGGCGGGGCATGTAGCAAGAATGGGCAATGAAAGAACAGTGGCGCAAGTTTTAAGAGGGAAACCGATTGGTAAGAGACCTCTAGGCAGACCGAGAATCAGATGGGAGAAAAATGTAAGGGATGATCTAAAAGAACTAGGACATGATTACTTAAACTGGATGGAGGATGCACAGGATAGAGATGTGTGGCGGTTTCGGGGAGATGAGGCGATGAACTTTCGAGTTCGAATCGCTAATCAATAATAATAATAATAATAATAATGAAGACAGTAAAAGTTTAATATGTAAATGTCTTTTTAAATACTTAAACTTGATTGCAATCAAGTTATAACGCTCTACACTTTAGAGCTAGAATATTTCACCCGTATCGGAAATAAGAAGTTCATATATAAGGTATCTTATAACTTATAATTATGAGTAACATATTAATATTAATTGTTAGTTAATAACTACTAACAGTTAATTTTCTGCGCTTGATATTTGTTTTTAAATAGAATCTCCTTTTAAAATGTTGCAATGTTAGTACGTCTATTTATTTCTAAAACTTAGACTCACGTCTTTCTTCGACACGAGACCACAGACACCAATCGCCGCGTCTTTTTAATATACTAGAACCTCAAACACGCGCGGAGCGCGCGCCTTATTGTTTTACATGCAATTATTTCATTTGAAAATGAAATTTAATAAAATACCATGAAATTAATTTTTACTTCAATAACTTTTATTTGTACACGGCTTCACATAGGTAAACAATCTAAAAAACCAATCTAAAATGACAAAAAGCAAAAGGAGCTCAAAAAAGAGAAAATAGGGTAACTTTTCACGAAAAAGGGAGAAAATAGGGGAAAGATTAAACATTTATTTTTGCATGTATAAAGGAACAAACAATCTTTTTATAAGAAATGTTATATTTTTGAATAATTTTAAATGATTTCTGCCATTAAAGAATTTATTTTAAAAAATTGGATATACTTAGGTCGTTGAAAATCCATTCACAGTGATACAAAAAAGTCCGAGAAATAAAATTATTTAAATACACCACTTTGATACCTATGCTTAACATCGTTCTCATAAATATTTCTTTCCAAGATTTGTCATTTCTTCCTTACTATAATTAATACCTTCAATGTAAATTGAAACCTACACTCTTCAGTAGAGCGAAGTGAAAATGGTAAAATTAATTAATAATTTTAAAAATAAGAAAATAAAATTTGCCTTATTTAGAATTTTATGAAAATGTACAAAAACATGTTTTTTAGATTGATTGAAACCTGAAATTTCTTCAGCTTGCAACAGAGAAACATGTTATTATTTTTTATGCATGGGAAACATTTTTTTGCGTGGTATTTATAACGTTCCAAAATCGAAAAAAAATTGAAATCCCAAAAATCCTAAATCACGACAAAAATTCTTTTTCCGAAAAAGAAAAATAATAAAATGTTTATTTTGTTCAAGCTGAATAAATTTCAGGTTCGACATATTCAACTTTGTCTAAAATGGGTGCATATGACTCAATAAAAAAAAACATGTTTTTGTACATTTTCAAGAAAATTTTTATTGAGCAAAAAATTTATTTTTAAATTTCGTAATTTTAACATTTTAACTCCGCCCTACTTTTCAGTGCTCTTAAACTCAAATTAACCCTTCGAACACACACACACACACCTATTTTTTCTTTACACATACATGCAAAACCCTCGTTTGCCCACCGTTTGCAGACATCGAAAATGGCCGATTCCGAACTGTGCGCGAAAGCAATGAGCAAACTCCCCAGCATCGATGGCCAAAACGATGTCACCGGTTAGCAAAATGGTCTCCACGGTTACCAAAAGATTTTGGCCACCGGTGGCCATCTAGCGTCGTAAGCGGTTACTATGCGAACATCATTTTGGGTGAGGTTGGGTTTATTTCGTTCGTGACATTTTGTTTTCGTTCATTTTCTTTCAAGTAATTCGTTGCATGAAGAGATTAAAGAGTTTATTACAAGCTAAGGTGCAAACAGCAAAAAAATCATAGAAATGGATTTCGCTGACGAAGACAGCATTGCAAGTTTCGATGACCTACAAAAAATGATAGAGGAAGCAGACAACATGCGACGAGTTATGTTTTCTATAAAGAAAAATAGTGTTCGATACTCGAGTCCTCACGGGCGATTTGGTCACTGCTCGTGTGAAGGAGCCGCGTGAACCCGTGGCTCGGCTTCACGCGGCGCCTTCATACTCGCAGTGACCAAAACGCCCGTTTGGCCTCTCGTATCAAAATATACTAT
This sequence comes from Andricus curvator, assembly GCA_932195095.1. Lineage (NCBI taxonomy): Eukaryota > Metazoa > Arthropoda > Insecta > Hymenoptera > Cynipidae > Andricus > Andricus curvator. Next base: position 26,069 of record CAKNYM010039552.1, read on the forward strand.
TTCGAACATCTACACTCTGGGTCAATCTGACCCTGTTCACTTTTTGATCGTCTATAACTTCACAACTACTGAACCTTTTTACTTACCAAAATTTAGAGGTATACTTTCAATTATGTTAAAGTAATTTATAAGTATTATAAGTGTCCTTAAAGTCTTTAACATACTTAAAAAAATTCACGAAAATTTTGTTGTTGAAAAATTGAATTTGACGAACAAAATTTTACTTTTTAAATTGTTAATATTTAAAGCTAAAAATGTATATGGAAACTCTTTCTCGATCAAAAATTTTTTGTGATTCAAATTGACCCAGTGTATACTCGAAGGGTTAAAAACGGCTCAAGTTATAACATTTAACAGTGCAGTTGATGAATTTGGAATATTCCATTTTTTAATTAGGTATTTAACTATGTACATTTTAACTAAAAAGTGTTCACCTTCTAATACTTATTTAAAAAGTACTATATTGTAACCAATCGCCAACGGCGATACCAGGCTGAAAACACCAGTTCTCGTAAGATCACTGAAGTTAAGCATTGTTGGGCGCGGTTAGTACTTGGATGGGTGACCGTCCAGGAATACTGCGTGCAGTTGGCCCGTCGTGGGTGTGGTGGGCCCACATTGGTAGTAAATATCCACCTAGAAACACTACCCGAATCGGGTAGTGAGGCAATGAACTTTCGAGTTCGAACTGCTAATCAATGTATGTATGTATATTGTAACCAGCGGGTTACAGTATAAAGCCTTCGCATAGGCCAAACATTTTACTCTCGCGATGATGCACCAGAAAGTTGCATCATTTAGGAGTAAGGAAAGAGCGCATAATCCACTGCCTCCCACTACAGCATCTCTTACGTAAAGTGGGAGCAGAGAGAAGGTCGCGGCCCATAAAAAGAGCCGCGCGACCCGAAACGAAGAGTTGGGGCCTTGCGGAGAAACTCGCAAGTCTCTTGGAGACTACCTTAGGGATAGCGGGAGATTTTATATTATATATTATATATTCGAACCCTCTTCGAACAAGGACCATTCTTCTTAGAGACTGAGCGTTTTTTCTTTTTGAGATAATCGACTTTCTTTTGGGGTTTTTTAAGGCGATAGATTTTCTTTGAACACGAAATTTGATGACTGAATTTGAATTTGGAATTTTTTATTGAAAAGAGCGGCTTTAGCCCAGATATTTGAGAATTGAATATTTACCGAAATAAATTAAATTGCTACTGCTGACGAGCTGAGCAAGATTATATCTTGTGACCGGGTCCAAGAAGTTGAGCAATTTAATGTACAATCTACTATTGAGGTTTAGCTTCTTATGAGAGGACGGGAGTTATACTCCTTCACCCTGTCAAGAAAGCGGCTTAAACCATAATCTTAGAGAGAAGAAATATTCTCGTAAATCTGTCAATTTAGACCTGAGAAAAGGTCGTGCTTCGGGATTTAGTAGTTGGCACGAACCTTGAGAAGTTCTCGCTCTTTCCTTACAGAGATATCTCTTTCTACCCTTAGCGGTAGCCAGTACCTGTAGTCTGAGGGTATCTCGACTCAGGTTGCTTCGAATAGTAAATAGAATTACATTCACGGGATTTGACCGTATATCTGTTTAGGGTTAAGCTTTTCTTGCGGTATATTGCTTTGTTTTTGAGAATACTTCAATAAAATGATAATCACTTGATCTTATGAAGTAGAAGTAAAGATCAAATTAGTGATTACCGTCTGCCTTAGTAGCACCTTTTTGCTCTGCAAAGGCCCTTCTGGGAAAATAACAGATATTTAAAGCTCGGTCATTGACCTTTTACCAAAGATTCTTGGAATCCTACTGGCATATATGCAAAGGAAAGAACTCTACCAATTCTATAGGAATTTTTAAATATGTAATGTTTTTCTGATCAGAGATTTAATGATGATTTTTTTTACATGATAAGAAGATTTAATTATGAATAAAGATAAATGAATTTAATGTTTTAAAATTGAGATCTCTTCAGCAATAAATCGAATAAATAAAGATAAAGAAGGAAGGATATTTAGAATTAAGAATTGCGTTTTACGAAGAATATTGAAGTTATATTATAGAGTGTAAAATAAGCTAAATCGATGCGCACGATTAAATAAAAAATGTATTTCTATTAGCGAACCAAATTTAAGAATGCATAGTATGGAAAATGAGTTATTTTACAAATTAGAAATTAAGATAGCTAGATGGTAGGGAGACTTATTGTATAACCTTAGAGGAGAGTAGGATTTTCTGAATAAATCGTTTTTTAACCGAGAAGATAGAAGCTCATACTTTTTCCATAGAGTCCCTTTATTTTTATATTATTTAATTAATTAAAGTAGGGTAAAAATCACCTATAATTAATTATTCTAGCTATATGCAACATTTTGAAGGTTAAAATATATTTTGTAACTGTTCCAATTTTATATTGGATAACAACTTCTGTCTCCAGTTTTTACATTTTCAACATGCTTTAAAATGTTTCAGCTTCAAATTTTTTTACAAGAGTATTTGTTTTTAATGGTTCAGCACTTGAAACGTGACGCTATTTATTCATAAATAATTTATTTAAGTGCTATAATTGCTTTAATTATTAATCAATAATATGTACACTATCTAATTTCAGAGAATTTTCCGCATAATTCAAATATTGTATTTTCAAATATCTTATATTTAAAGAGAAAAGGGGAAGTTTTTTGAATATAGAGGAAAAAGAGGAATTTCAAGAAAAAAGGGAAACTAAGAAAAAAAGGGGAAGACTGTGCATCCTGGGTATAAGATCTTTTGATTCTGAAATATGTACCATCATATCCGGAACTTTTGGTACAAATTTGTATAGAAATACATATTAAATGATATAAAAAATTATCTTTCCAATTCAGTGATAATATTTCAGTAAATGAAAATGAAAAACGAAAGGTACAAACTGATGAAAAAGGCGATAAAAATAATCAATACATGCATCGTAAACTACGACTCAAGACAGATTTATGTGTGAACAGCTCCGATAAACGTATTTCACAAAGATTTCAAATATTTCACAAATATTTTTAAAAATTCACAAAGATTTGAAAAGCTTTCAAAGGTTTTCTTAACTTAAACTAAAATGATTTCTCAAAGTTTTTAAAGATTTCAAAAAGATTGCACAAACTGCCGTCCCAAATTCAAGAGTCGTATCTGCAGTTTGGATAAGTCACTTCAAACTTTAGAAAAAAATCATAAACGCCTTTGTTGCTGTTTAGGTTTATGAACCAGCATTTTGAAGCATGAAGTATAAAATACAGGTCCATAAACATAAACGAAAAAACAAAAACATAAAAAAAAAGGTGCTTATATGACTTTTATCTAAAGTTTGGTAAAGTGACAAGTGACTTGTCCAAACTGCAGATACGACTTTTGAATTTGGGACAACAGCAAAGATCCATATCGCTTTCTAAGATGTTTACACATGAAAAAACCGAAATTAAGAAGTGAAAGGGCAAGATGCAAAAAAAATATTTATAGTTCTGACACATTACCGATTAAATGTTCGATCGAGTGTTCGATCCCAGTAAAAATCACGGAAAAATATATTGCACGGGTAAAATTAGTCCACAAGATTTCGAAAAAGCACAATATCGTTCTATTGGAGAGATTATTAAAATACTAGAAGCAATTAACAAAAAGAAAAAAGACTGAATTTATTGAAAGGGGAAGTTTTTATCATTTTATGATTTGTATTGCTTTTCTCAATTCTTATTGCATACATAGTGCATATACGAGTATTTTCTTATAAAAATAAAATTGTTCAAAGTGTTCTAATGGTTTTGATTTTATTAATATAATTGATATAGAAAAGTTTTACTTATTATTAGAAAGGTTATAGCTGCATTTATGTTCATATGTAATGTGTTCTAAATAGTACGATATCAATGCAACTAACCTCCTTACTAATATGTCTAAGTTTTCCCACCTGTGTCATAATATATGAACCATGATAATAAAACTGAAACATTTCGAGAGAAATTGTATTTTATAAGAACAATAGGTTTTCTAACGACAGAATATATAGATAAAGGGAAGAATCATCGAGTACGCTCCTACTGTCCATGTCGAAGATTAAATTCTTCCTATGTTCACTATTTTGTTACATATTTAGTTAAAATTTTTGTTTGTTCCAGAGTCTTAATTGAGATATACTTAATGCCTTTTACTCAAAAAAATGTATATTAATTTTTCAGGTTTAAGGGGGTCTTCTGGTCTCGAGGTTTCAAAAAATCGATTTTTTTGCATATTTCGAATCTAGAAGTTATTAGAAACGTGCCCTAGTATAGCCGATTGTATTGTAGGTTTTTCTAATCATGTTTTATACCATATATATTTTTAAATTGTTCAGCAGACATGTTGCTAGGTCAGGGCATAAGCTTTTTTGAAAATATTTTTTTCTCTCAAATTTTTACAGCCTACAGAAGCTCAAAAAAGTAGGTCGACCTAGCTAATATAATCACAATTGAAGCCATGTTTAATTTTTTTGTTTTATGCAACCTAAATAGCCGAAGCCTCACCACAAAGTCGACAGTGCAATATTTGCAGTGGCGCGGTCAAGTACGCTCGAAGGTCGCGGGTGTGGTAACAATTTTTGTAAACGTCACTTTTTTGGATTCTAAGAATGTATCAATATGTAGCGAAAAACCGTTTGCAGTTATCATGTGTAACTTCTTTGCAGTAAATTTCCAAAAATAGGCTTGAAATCGTAGCTCGAAACCAGAAGACCCCTTTACATAAATCAATTTTTTTCTCGACAAATGGTTCACTATCAGTAATTTGTTCCTTTACCTTATTATCACCTGGAAAACTCACCACTCCAGTAGGTTCAGTCTTTTCTTTGGTCGTTAATTCCTCCCAGTACTTTAAAAAACTTTACAATTAAATAATATTATGCTTTTTCACTATTAATCATTTTCTACCTCTAAGACAGTAATGGATAAGTGAAAGTGTGGAGTAGGCAAACAAGAGATGGTAAATCCATTTAAAAAAAATGAGGCATGCATGATTTTAGCATTATCAGGATTCGAAGGATATGATTATTGACCCTTGGTTCACAAAAAAAAGCTACCCCATTAAACATGCGCTTTAAAACTGCTGTATCGTTCAAAATATATTAATCAAAATCCGCATATTTTTTACTAAAGTGTTCAATATGTTATAAAAACTGTATTAATCCAAGCTAATATATTCAATAATTCAATAATATTGGATAACCAGGTAGATGGTTTCATCTGCAAGATCCTATTTGAATTGTTCTTTTACCTCTGGTGTTACTGAAATACAGCATTTGTCTAATTATTGATGAATGATTTCGAATGGATTTATCATGTTTTGTTCGCTTACTCCTCAATTTATTTATCTCAGACTATCCCTCGTCTATCCATATTCCACCAGCCTTTGTTTCTATCAATTGTTTATCCAGCTTCACTTCATTCTATGTCTTTTGTATCTCTTTTATATACTTCGCCTATTCCCATCTATCATTTTCTATCTCATTGTCATTCCAGATTCATACCTATCTCTTTAAATTCTAATCAGTGAAAATTCACTGCCTCTCTGTTGAATTAAACTCAAAATCAGTAACGTACTTCTGGCTGTTTGCATCATTAGAGTTTAACTGCTTCAAATAGCAACAAGTATTTCACTGCTACTGAGTTAAATTCCACGGATTCAAATAAGGAGAGATTCCTTTTAGTCCCCTTTTCGTTATCTCAGTAGTTGTCCTTTTTTGTCTATCTGCGTCTATTGCTTCCCGGTAACAAGGAGTTCATTGGGACGCATAGAATGGCAGTTAAAAAAGTAGACACTTTAATGCCTTTAAATACGTACTAATGACATTTTTGTCTAAATGCCATTGAATGCGTTTTATGGCTTGAATCTCGTCTAGTTTCAATCATTTTCAATGCGCACAAATTAAAAGGCATTGAACTGATGCCATACTAATACTGTGAAGTGAATTAGCGTTAATGCCATTTATTGAGGTTCGCCGAGCCACCCACTTGAATGCCATACAATGCCTTTCATGACCATTTAATGCGGTTCGCCGAGCCACCCACTTGAATGCTATACAATGTCTTTCACGACACAAAAAGTATTGAATCGGGTTAATACCATTCAATGCTGTTTCGAGATCCTTTCAGTTAAATGCCATACAATGCCTTCTGCGACAGATTGCATAGACAAGGCTAATTCCATTTAATGCTGTTCGACGACTTTATCAATCTAATGCCATACAATGCCTTCTGCGAAATAAAATATTGAATAGTGTCAATGCGATGCAATGCCTATCGCAAAATTAAATTTCTACTTATTATTTAAGTTTCTGAAACGCTCTTCTATCTAAATCATGCGTATCATCACGAAAAACGATTTTAATCGTATTCAAGCGAGGCGTCTGCATGTTACCATGGTAACCAACATGGTACGTGGTCGTTGTATTTCGAGCGTATAGAACGCATTCTCGTGCCCCGCTAGTGGCGAGTTGGATCAGGGCCGCAGTTTAGACAACACGTTTATCTCGTTGTTTCGAATTTAGTTTCTTTGTACGTATCACATGTTGGTTTGTGGTCGATCGAAGAATATATTTTAGAACATTTTGGGAAAGTGATGTGTTTCGTGCATAAATTTGCAAGAAAAGATGCTGTATAAATATTGACAGATACAAAGGCGTTGCTCGTAGTGCGCTTACTTCGAAATAAAACAATAAAAGCAACTTTCTGTTACAGACGATTACACAGTATTGTAAGGTACGTGTTGAATACAGTATAACCAGAAATATTAAATACATTTATTCTATTCGATCAAAGAGACTGTTTTAATGGAAAAGATTCGTGATTAAATATCTGCTTAAATTTGAGGTTAATTGATGCATCCGACACTTTCTTTTGCATTAATTCGAATGCATGATTAAATTCGATTAAATTCTTGTATAGTATAGTATAAAACAATTTATATTTGAGTATTTTGAAGGCAAAAAATCTGAATAAATCCGAGTAATTGGGTTAAAATAATTATTGTTTATTATTGCATATTTCGTGTGACAGTTTTAATCAATGCAAATTTTGTTTGTCCATTTTTTAAAAGCATTATTAATTTCTTATCTTTATTATCAAGGATAAAAGAAGTGTCACCTTATAAAATAAATTTGTAAAGGACCCCTCACCAAATACATGGTAAAAAAGGTCCCGGTGGAATTTTCAAAGTTTGTGATATTTTTTAGTTTATGCTCTCCTGATCAACAAATCCTGATGGCAAAAACTCAAATTATGAACAGTTTTTGCGCTACGACGATTTAAAAGTCAGATTTCGGTACATATTTTTACCTGTGGAGTGGAATATATCACAGACTTTTTTTCCATTCTTTGCATTGCTCTCGTGCAAGTTTATGAAGGAAAATAATTGCAGGGACGAACGACGTGATGTAATCGCGTTGTAAGTGATAAACGCTAAGCGTTCGGGCGATGCGCTAAGCGCTTAGGCAACGCACAAAGCGTTTATATATATATACCATTAAACCATTTCCCTTTCAGGGTAGGCGTGACACTACCCGATTCGGGTAGTGTTTCTAGGTTTTTCTTGTAGTTATAAATAACTACAAGTGTGGGTTCACCACACCCACGATGTGCCAACAGCACTCATGTCAGTATTCTTGAATGGTCACCCATCCAAGTACTAACCGCGTCCAACGCTGCTTAACTTCAGTGATCTGACGAGAACTGGGTTTTTCAGCGTGGTATGGCCGTTGGATGTTATCGACCTTCAAACGCGAAATTCGATTTCTATTATCAAGAGGCATTTGGTTGTCTGAATCGGTGATACAAATAGCTAATTCACAAACGCATGACAAAAGCTACTTGCGATTGAAAGATTGCATCCCAAGTTCGTCGCAAAGCGCTTAAGTTGAATGGCCAGACAAAAGAATCCATACCCGGCGTTGCAATTGGGCACAGATGAACCAGTTTATTTCAAGCACTCCTTTTTGGCTTGAAAAATTAACAATTTAGTTGCAATTTCTTTTCTTTCTCGACTAATCAAAGTTATTGTTGTTGAAAAATAAATTACTTTGTTGAACATTCATCCTTTTGAAATTAGAATTCATGTTACTAGTTTTTCTCTACATGGTATCAAATTAATATTCTTTAAATATTGAGTTTTGGTTTTTAAGTTGTGAAAAAAATTCTTCTCTGGCTCCGTTATTCATCTTTTTGATTTCAAAATTTATCTCTTTCTGTAGAAATTTCAACTTTTTTGGTTAAAAATACCAATTTCTGGTTGAAAATTAATATCTTTCGGTAAAAAGTAACTTTTTTGTTCAAAATTTTACTGTTTTGATGATTTAAGTATTTTTTGACAATTCGTTTTTTGTTTGTTGAATTCAACTACTTTTTATTTTAAAATAAAATATCTTTGTTGTTGAAAGATCAACTATTACATTTTTTGTTGGAAATTCATCTTTTTAGGTTGAAAATTCAACTCCTTGGCTGAAAGTTGAACTACTTTCCTGAAAGTTCATTTTTTTGGTCAAAGATTCATAATTTTAGTTGAAGATTCAACTGATAGATTGAAAATTAACTTTCTTGTTCAAAATTCATATTCTCGGGTGGAAAATTCAACTGTTGTGTAGAAAATTCGACTGTCTGACTTGAAAAATCAACAATTTGGTAGAAAACAAAACTGTTTTGTAGAAAATTCTTTTCTTTTTGTTATTAAAAATGTCCTTCAATAACATTTTAACTACTCCTTGTTTATTTAGGAATTGATGTTTTTCAGTTTAAGAATACAACTACACTTAAAACTTTTCAGAAACGAAAAAAATATAAACTAAAAATTAATCAAATAAAAAACTATTTACTGGAAAATTTATTTAATTGGTTGAAAATTCGTCTTTTTTGGTAGAAAATTAATCTTTTTAGCTGAAAATTTAACTATTTGGTTGCAAATTCAACTGTTTTATGGAAAGCTCATCTTTTTAGTGAAAGATGCAACTGTTTGGTTGAAAATTAATCTGCTTTGCTTGAGACTTCAACTACATACTTTGTGTTAACTGCTTTTGTGTTGTAAAATAATTTTATTAATTAATTCATCCATTGTACAATTTTCTTCAAAACTTTTTTTTCTGATAGAAATGAAAAATAAACAAGAGAATCGTTTGGTATGCTGGAATTCTGAGAAATCTGAAGAACCCAATCTGTACGTAACCATCAACGAACGGAAACTTTAAAAATAGGTCGACTATTCTCCAACGACGCACATGACTAACATGAATCATAAATGGAATAAAGTAAAATTGCAATAAAACCTAGAATTAGTCTCTTACGTTTAAAAGTTTTATATTTTACTGGTTATTAGAACTTTTTAAATTTAAAAGGTATACTGAGTTACTATGAGTTCTAGGTTCAGAAAACTTAGATCTTCTGCAGATTGTTACTTTTCTCAATGTTTTATACAATAGCATACAAAGGCAGATATGCAGAATAATTTAACGTTTAAACTGGAGAAACCAGATCAATAGTTTTTTGACAGCTGGAAAATAGATAATTCCACTCCAAATGTATAAAGAAAGATAATTCCCTATGTAAAACGAATTTTAAAGAAATTAGCCGACTGAAACATTGTTAAAGGTAAACATATATGTATAGGATTTTCAACAATGTAATTGAATTTTTAACCCTAACATGAATTTTCAACCCTAACACGAATTTTTAACAAAAGAGTTGATTTTTCAAGTTGAGAACTTTTAAATAAAGACACAAACTTTTCACAAATTAGTTGAATTTTTAGCCAAATAGTTGAATTTTCGAGCCAAAAAGACGATTTTATAAAAGACAGTTGAATGATCAACCTGAAAAGTTGAATTTTTAACAAAAAATATCATTTTCACCGAAGAAAGATGAATTTTCAACGAAATAGTTGAATTAAAAAAAAAATTTTCAAGCGAAAACACAAATTTTTTCGAAGACAGTTGAATTTTTATCAAAAAATTTATTTTTAACCAAGAAAGGTCTTTCCATCACAGAAGATAAATTTTCAACCCGCAAGGACGAATTTTAAACGACGCAAAATCAAATTTTGTAAACTGGAATTCGTATATATTCCACTACAATTCGGTAGACTATAAAATAAGATTTAATTAAAAAATTTCAATTAATTAAAGTTTACATATATTCTACTGAAATTATAACTTCATTTCTTCACTTTACTTTCATTTAATATAAATAGTGTGCTTAAAATGTATAATTAAAATTTTGAAACATTTAAATGAATGAAACATTTTTCTCCAATTTTATTTTATGTACAAAATATTTATTCAACGACGAATAAAAAAATAGGCATTAAAAATGGCTTCAGAGGATTTAATGTGGAAAACCCGTAGGAAAATGATATGAAGAGCATGAAAATAAAGAATTTTGATTAATTTTTATTAGTTGATAAATTTGCGACGTGAGCATAAGAAGCGAAAAAGTAGCATTTTCAACGCCTGTGGAAATAGGAGATGAATTTGTTCAGGATATTTGAAAATTTTCGAATGACCAAAATGCACTAGGAAACAAATCGCCATAAATCAGAAAGAAACATTTTTTTAAATTGAAAATTAACTAATTTTTTTTTTAATTTGAACTATTCCATGTTTGATTGAAAACTGATCTTTTTCAGTTGAAAATTCCTGTATTATATTGAAAATTCGTCGTTTGTGGTATAATATCAATCTTCTATTATTTTTGGTGCCTACATTATTATTCTTGGTTGAAAATTAATTTCTTTGGTTGAAAATTTAACTATCAGGTTCATAATTCCTTAAATTGAAATATTGGGTTAAAAATTCAAGTATTTTGTAAAATAGTAATCTTTTTCTTTGTCAAAAAATTAATGTTCTCAGATAAAAAATTATCTCTGGTAAAAAATTTATTTACCTGGTTCAAAGTTAGTTTGGTTTTAATTAAATTTCATAACTGAAAATTTAACTATTCCACTGTTTTGTAGAAAATTGATGTTTTCTGATAGTAACTGTTCTTACTAAAAGTGTTTGTAAGAAATTTTGAAAAAGCGTCTTTTTTTGCATTAACATTATTGATCTCGTAGGTGTAATATTGTTTTTATACCGAAAAGAAAAATTTAAAACAGTCAGGGAAACTGAAAAATTGGTTAGCGAATTTGAAAATTGGGATTTGGTAGCAACCCTGATATTACAAGCTCAATATTTTTAATTTATGCAAGGGCTATTATCAGGATGCACACTCTTTCGCCTATTCTTCAACGTTCCCCCTTTTCCAATCCCCTTTTTACGTTTGAAAATACAAATGATCGTTTAAAATCTACAAATTTATTCTATTTAAAACTAGAATATGCTACCGTGAGTAGAGAAAGTTTTTTTAACTTAGAAAATTATCTATTATAATTCTAATACCTATTATATTTTAATAAAACTTTAAATGTAAAATATTTTTTCGTTGAATCTATATAAATTAGGGATGTATTAAAGTTATCTGAAGTTCAGAAATGAGCATTGTTGAAAATGATTTATACAATTGAGGACAATATTTGAATTGCTAATTGTAACTGATTTTCAAACAGAACTGAAGGTTAGTTTTTTAGAAACAAAATTTTCCAGGTTGAAATTGCTTCTTTGACATTTTTAGAAGAGTTTGAAGAATTTTAGTAGAGGAAATATTTTTGATTATGGAAACATTTTAAAATATATCAAAGTAGTTTATTTAACAAATTTGATGTTTTCTCTTGCTTTTTTATAATTCCGTAAATGTATTTTTAACGACCTAAGTATATTCAACTAAAAAAAATTAATTGTTTAATGGCAGAAATTATTGGAAAATTATTTTTCATTATTTAAAAACTATATACTTTCTTCTAAAAAGATTGTTTCTTCTTTTCTTAATGTAAAAAAAAGTTCAATCTTTTCCCGGGGTTTCCCCTTTTTCGTGAAAAAAGTACCATATTCCCCCTTTTTGAGCTCTTCTTGCGCTGTGATTCCTGTATTCTAATTCGTAATTGTTTGCATTTTTAGATATTCACAGGCATTGGTTAATAACCGAGAGAGTTTACGACGTAAAAAAAGCGGAAATGTAGGTGACAGCAGGTATCAGAAGCTGGTCGCAAAGAAAATCGCCGAAGTCAATAAAATTAAACGAAAAGCTTACAAACAGAGGGATGAAAGGGCCGTACTTGGTGCTGGACATCAAGTGGAGGAAGGTGATAATGTGAGAATTGGACGGAAGAAAATAGCGCGGAAGGTGATAACGTGGAGAACGGGACGGAAGGAAATAGCGGAATAGAAGGGTTCGTGGAAGAGTTGACCGACAACCTTGAGGAGGTGACCAGTCACTAGAGCTTCCCTGGCGGACCGAATGAACGGACGGATACGATACAGCGTATCCTTATAGTATCCGTGAAAATTTGCGCTAGAAGGTCACGGAGTAATAGCAATAGTTTTTCTTGCAACGTTAAAAACTTTAAAAAAATATAATACATATCGACAACGTGGGCTGAAGGCGACTTCAAGCGCATCCATAATCGCGTAGGTAGTATGTTGCTACTGAACGACGATGCATTTGAAGTCGCCTTCAGCCCACAATAATGACAGGTATAATATTTTTTTAAAGTTGTTAACGTTGCAAGAAAAACTATTGCAATTACTCCGTGACCTTTAACGGGAAATTGCACGTAGAATCCGAAATTCAACAAGTTAAATGTTCATCTTTCTTATTTATTGAGTTTTTCTTGCATTATACGGAGAGGATACGATGTGGATACTATAAGGATACGCTGTAGCGTATCCGTTCCGTTCATTCGGCCCGCTAGGGTTCATTACGAAAACGTAACAAATTTCGGTAAGTCGCGACTAAGAAACACGCATTCACAGGACGACATGGATGAAGCGAATGATTTGTAATGATTTGTATCGAAGTTGCTTTCAATAATTGTAAGCGTTATATTATTTCTTCCTTTGGTACAAAAACAGCATAAATTATGCTATAAAGTAAAATGTATTTAAGACCATGGAAAAAATATTATCCATCGCAATTGGTTAAAATTCATTTTAAGCGTTACGTTGGAAAGTTTTTTCATTTACTTCAAAAGTATTATAATACCATGTGAAAAGTATTATCCATCGAAGTTGTTTTAAAATAATTTTAAGCGTTATAACGTTTCTTCGTTTAGTACAAAAATAGCATAAACTGTGCTATAAAGTAAAAAGTTTTATAATACCATGGAAAAAAAATATCCATCGCAATTGGTTTAAGTCAATTTTAAGCATTACATTGTAAAGTTTTTTCACTTACTTCAAAAGTATTATTAATACCATGTGAAAAGTATTATCCATGGAAGTTGCTATACAATAATTTTAAGCGTTATAATGTTTCTTTGTTTAGTACAAAAATAGAGTAGTTCCATGCCAAATATTCTGAAGAATTTGAACTATTGCTGAAGAAGTATTTTTTGACAAAAAACTTGAAAAACTTCTTAGATTTTTTAAAAACAAATGTTCAAACTGAATTTCTGAAGAAAATCTACTTTCTATTTTCTTCATTTTTTTATAGATAGCTTACAATGTCCTCGAAAAGCTGTGTAAATATTAAAATGGGATCTCTCTTTTCGAGAAATAATTAAAAACGTGTTCATCGTTTCAGCGCACCTTTTTAATTATTTCTGGAAAACTAAGGGAGATCCCATTTTAATATTTACGGGGCTTCTAGAGGACATTGTGAGCTATCTATAAAAAAGAATTGAAGAAGAAGAAAGTGGATTTTTTCCGAACTTAGTTAAAAAATTTGTTGTTAAAAACCCCAAGAAGCTTTTGAAAGTTTTTTTTTTCAAAAATATTTCTTTAAAACTGTCCTATTGCAAATAATTAAAAAATATATATATACCTTAATATCTTTAAACTCACCAAAGGTATAAAAGTTTTAAAAAACACCAATATTTTCAATTTTGAATGTCTCGTAAGTTTTTGAAATTTTTGAAAAATTATTTTAGGTTGTTTCTTTTAACACCTAAGAGAACAGATATTATAATTTTCATAAAAATTACTAACAATATCTGAAATTCTGCAGATGAGTTAACATGGAATTGCTCAATAGCCTAAATTGTGCTATGAAATGAAAAGTATTATTAATACCATGGAAAAAATATTATCCGTCGCAATTGGTTTGAATTAATTTTAAGCGTTACGTTGTAAAGGTTTTTCATTTACTTCAAAAGTATTATAATACCATGTGAAAAGTATTATCCATCGAAGTTGCTTTAAAATAATTTTAAGCGTTATAATTTTTATTCGTTTAGTACAAAAATAGCATGAATTGTGCTATAAAGTAATAGTATATTTCGATACGAGTGGCTAAACGGGCGTTTTGGTCGCTGCGAGTATGGAGGCGCCGCGTGAACCCGAGGCGAGGCGGAGGCGTAGTAAGCCGAAGCCGAGCCTCGGATTCACGCCGCTCCTTCACACGAGCAGTGACCAAATCGCCCGTGAGGACTCGAGTATCGAACACTGTTTTTCTTTATAGAATAATATGCAAAACCCGAGATATCCTGATATATCCTGATAATCCTGAAATTAAAGAAAACATAACTCATCGCATGTTGTCTGCTTCCTCTATCATTTTTTGTAGGTCATCGAAACTTGCAATTCTGTCTTCGTCAGCGAAATCCATTTCTATGATTTTTTTGCCGTTTGCACCTTAGCTTGTAATAAACTCTTTAATCTCTTCATGCAACGAATTACTTGAAAGCAAATGAACGAAAACAAACTGTCACGAACGAAATAAACCCAAGCTCACCCAAAATGATGTTCGCATAGTAACCGTTTACGACGCTAGATGGCAACCGGTGTCCAAAATCTTTTGGTAACCGTGGAGACCATTTTGCTAACCGGTGACATCGTTTTGGCCATCGATGCTGGGGAGTTTGCTCATTGCTTTCGCGCACAGTTCGGAATCGGCCATTTTCGATGTCTGTAAACGGTGGGCAAACGAGGGTTTTGCATGTATGTGTAAAGAAAAATTTATTTAATTCCATGCAAAAAATATTATCCATCGCAATTGGTGAAAATTCATTTTAAGCGCGGCGTTGTACAGTTTTTTCATTTCAAAAGTAATATAATACCATGTGAAAAGTTTTATCCATCGAAGTTGTTTTCAAATAATTTTAAGCGTTATAATGTTTCTTCGCAGGGCCGGCGAAGCCCATATTTTGCATGTATGGAGTTTGTAAAGCATTACTTATTCAAAATGTAACTACGTCCTTTAGGCACTTGAGTTTTAACTTTTTGGCTGAAATTATGTCCAAAAACATATCGCGGTGCAATTTAAGTTTTGTTGGGTCGAAATCTTCCTCTTTCTGAAATTTTATGATCTCATCAACACACGAGCCTTCCTGACCAATCACTAAGTTTTCGAATGAGTATAGAAGGTCCATTGTTTCAGATGTAAACCGACTGTTCATGGAGCTTAATACCTGATCAAAAATTTCGAAAAATAGTTTCCTGTAGTAGCTCTCAGAGGTTGAAAATAGATGTGAACTGACTTCCGTTTCAAACCCTTGTGAAGCTTTTCGCTGTCGAGGTACTTCGGGTTCTTCTGAATTCAGACCCTTGTGAGATTCATTTATAATAAGGTCAGATTTTTGCAAATTCTTATTCAGTACTTCGATTCTGTGGAAGATATCAATCATTTCGGTAAGCAAAAAGTAGAACTCAAAACTCTGGTGTTGTTTGAGGGACCCTGCTGCCTTAGCCAATGCTGTGGGGTCTACTGTACGGTCTGCAATCATCTCCTTAAAGAAAGTCATGGCAGGTGCATAATTGTCTTCGTCATAAATTGTCAGGAGAGACTATATTCTCAAACACCACCTGAAAATAAAGGAAAATCATTATTGAGACCATACAGCAATTTAATATATTAATAAATTCATATAATAATTATTATTTCTAAAATCACCTTGTTGGACAAAATTGAGATAATTGAGGGCTTTCTGCAGATTGCAAGTGCCGGAACCAAGCACGTCTCTTTGGAGAATCACGTATACAATCTATCATGTCCTTTGTCATGCCGATGAAATTTCGAGCACATTGTACGTCTTCCATTCAATCTTGGACAACGAGGTTCAAATTATGTGGATTGTAGTGCACAAAAAAGCTCTAGATTCTACTTCTTTTATGCGAGCTTGTAGACCAGATAAACAGCCACTCACACTTTTAGCCCCGTCTTAAAATTGACCTCTTAAGTTCTTAATATTCAGGTCATATCGAAGGAGGATGTCAGTTACAATATTAAACAGCGTTTCTGATTTTGTCCTGTTCGTATAACACCATAAAAATGTCTCTAATTGACGAATCATCGGTTACGATTCTAAAGCAAATGGAGACTTGTTCTAATCCGGAAACATCCGAAGTTTCATCAAGAGTTAAAGCAAAATAGGTGGCGGACTTTACTAGTTCTACATACTGCCGCTTTACTTCATTGGTGATCATGTTAATCGTTTCGTTAATTATGTCGTGATGTAACCAAATATTATTTGTTCGACTAAGCCAGGTTTTGAGTATTGGAACGTCTTCTACTCTCGTGCCCAATGCCTCCAAAAGATTAGAGCGCTCGTCGTTATTACTTCCTCTTAAAGCCAGTCCCTGTTTAGCTAAAAATATGACTGTAGTGAATATCTTGGTTAAAGCTATTCAAGCTTCTTCCATTTCCTTTCACTTTGCTGTTGAAAGAAGCTGGCTAACGTTGGTTTCTTTAAAACTTGCTTTAGCTTCTATCGAAAGGCGATGCAATGTACTACTCTCATGTGTCCGGAAAGTTTGCACAGCGTTTTTCCAAGTGTTAAATCCGTTTTCAACAAAAGCTCTGCGTGAATTTCTTACATTTTGAGACGCCATATAACTTGACGGAATTAATGTTTTTTTACTGCTTCGGAACAGATGCTACAAATTGCCTTATTTTGTGAATTTAATAACAACCACGGATATGTAGTCTTCCAACGAGTAAAAGGTTTAGGAGCATCACCACCTGCACAAAAAAAGCAATTAGGATTTGTTAATTGTGAATGAATTATATGAATATAAAAAATAAGTCTAACGAAACTGAACAATTATTAACAAATGATTAATATCGCAATAAATAATAAATTAGAAAAATGTTGTAAAATATAGCTACATAACTACATAACATTCCTAAAAGTTTATTGATTTTTTCGTGCATTTTTGTAAAGGACCCCTTTTACGATGGTCAAATGTTTTCTTAGTAACACGTTAGTTCATAGTTCATATTTAAAAAAATTTAACTATTTGTAAATTCATCATCATATGATCAAGATATGGCTTTTGATTATAATTGATATAAAGGACCCCGCGCCAAATGTATGGGAAAATGGCTTTCCGTGGATTTGGCTGAACCTTGGTAAATATGTAGATTATAAGGGCTTAATGAAAGATCCGGCAAAAAAATTAAGAAAATGGACAGTTTTTGCGCTATACGGAGCTAAGCGCTCAATTTCGTGAAGATTGGAATTTAATAAAACGTCACTGCTATAACGTTGAAAACGGTGCCCCGGTAAGATCAATATCAAATGAGGTTAACATTATCATAATATACGCCGCGCGCTAGTCTAACCGACCGAACGCTAAGCACTCGAGATGTATTCTAAAATTCAAAACATGCTTCCGTGAGCGCAGATAAGGTGAAAACGTCCAGTCGAAACAAAGCAACGTTATTTCAAAGATATACATCATGCGCTTCTAAAACAAGCCGGACGCTAAGCGCTCAAGATTTGAATTTAATAAAACGCCACTGCTATAACGTTGAAAATGATGCCCCCGCTTAGATCAATATCAAATGAGGTTAATATTACAACGATATACATCGCGCGCTAGTTTAACCGACCGAACGCTAAGCGCTCGAGATGTAGTCTAAAATTCAAAA